>NDGM011178381.1:0-17255 GCA_002564305.1 Octomys mimax | reverse complement strand
GGTAGGACAGTTTCAATAATGAACACATTGCATACATTCTTCCTAGTGGTTAATTGCTGTAAATCATTGTTCTTTAAAATGGGTGAGTTTAATTTTTTCTGACTATATCTAGTCCCATAGGCATTTCAATTTGCTATCTCTAAAAGTGAATATATTCCTTTCTTCCATATCTTTTTCTATTTAAAAAAAATTTCCTATCTCAATTCCTATTTATTACCAAACCTAAGCAGAAACCTGGAGGGCCATCCCTGCGTAGCCTCTTTTCTCAATGACCTGGCAGTTGCCACACAAGAATCCTCAGTTGTGCCCTTCTTTTCAGATCCTCTACCTGCCCCTTCCCAAAGCCAGTGCTTCAATCCCATCCGCAGGCCTAGGTTCAGGCCTGACTCTGGGTTGAGACCCCGTGAATCCTTCACAATACCTCTAAGGCATTACCACACTGAATCATAAAACCAAAATGGCTCGATACAGAGTTCAGGATGAGACTCAAACTCCAAATTGACACCTAGTCTTCTATAAGTGTCTCTTCTCCTCCATTGCCTGTAGTGCAGCCCCTAGGGAGGCCCAGAGGACCTTTGAACGCTCAGAGTATCTCTTGTTCCTCTCTGCCTAACTAATGCTTACTTTCCTTCAAAGACCCTTTCAAGCACTGATCCTGCTGGGAAGCCTTTTTAAATATCCTGCATGACTTTTAATTTCCCTTCTCTGTGTGTCCACAGAATCTTGTGAAGACTTACCAGAGAGCTTGAGGTTCAGATTATACTTCCAGGCAGTCTGAGGACAGGGACTTTGACTTTTACAGTCTTGCGACCAAACCATAAGTCCTAAAAAATCATGCCCATAATAGAGAACAATCAAAGCAATTGTGATTTGGAGGTGTGTTTTTTTTTTTTTGATCAAGAAAGGGTTAAAAAAATTGACATCCTGTGTCCCTTCCCCAAAACTGCTACCATACAGAGGCTGGCCATCAACTACTAATGAGGAAAAAAAAGGACACTTTGTCTTTAATTTTATTGGAAATTCCTGGAGCTTAGAGAGAAGCTCTAATTTTCAAAGCAGTTTTGTATATGTGCATAAAAGTGGACAAGCTGATTAGAGAGATCTTTTGGGTGTGAAATCCATTTATGCTGTTTGCTCCTGAATTACCACCTCTACAAAAAGGAACTTGTTCAACTAATACAACCTAAGATAATATTTGTTTTTTATTTATTTTCATTTATGTATTTGGTATGGATCTCACTATGTATGTGTGCCACCACGCCTGGACTAGTTCATGGGTTCAGTGTGCCCCGGGTTGGGGCCACTGGGGTTGAACCATGGTTTCTGTGCTTGTCAGAGCAGGTGCTTAGTCCACCGAGCTATCTCACTGGCCCTAATGTTATTGCCATAAAAGACTTCTATACATGTCAGACATTTGAAAATTATGAGGGGGAGAGAAGATGGTCTCCTAAGAAAGTTTCACACTATTCTACATGCTAAACTTATTGTATCCACTGGAAGACTAAAGGAAAATACCCAAAACTAGACTGGTACCCAAGTATACATAATGTTCATTACTAACTGACTTGGACATATAGACCATCACATTTGTTATTCATAATTAAATTATATATGGCTACATCTTCTGTCTATTACCTACCTTTATAAGGATGGTTTCAAATTATCTGATAAAGGACTAGTTTCTGGACTTGGAAAACAAAAAGTATAAGATTTTTTTAAAAGCTGCTTCCCCCCCCATTCCTTTTAGGAATGCTTTCCTCCCTGGGAAAGGGAAGGTTTGATGATCAAAGGAGAAAAGTAATAGCTCAAATTCTATTTTTCAAGTCTTCCTTGGGCTTCATATCTATTGCTCTGGCTGTTTATCAGGGTCCTATAAAGGTCAATAGCCTCTGTTTCTAGAAATGATTTTCTGTACTCCTATTGTCATGTCACAGAATTTGAAATCTGCCCTTGTATTAGATTAAAATTGAGTTTATCATAAGCCACAGAGAATAGCGTGCTGGTAAATTCTATCTTCCATTATTCCACAAAAGCTAAATAATGTTCATGTAACATGTCTTCTGTAAGAATGGGTCTTCTTTGTTCAGTGCAATACATATCTATAGTAATTTTTTACTAAGATGGGAAGTTATTGGAGGATGCTTTTTATTATATCAGTGCTTAGAGAAAGGCCAACAATAAAACTGTATTCACGATATAAGAGAAGTTCTTTTTAAGTAGAGAACATGAATACCCCAAGTTATTTAGAAGGAAAGAACTAAACAAACTAAAGAAGACTAGAAAGAAAGTTGGACTTGAAGATAGCACTATAATTCAGAGGTTAAATTCTGCAGTAAAATGAAATGTTAAAAAAAAGTCAAATATCTATGAAACGATCTTTTGGAGAAGCGCTTATAAAACATGAGACTCAAGGACATTGCCTACTTCGTGCTTCTGTTTCACAAGATGCAGAGTAATTGCTTTCTTCCTGCAACCAACTGACTCAATTATTTTATGGAGATTAATCATAAGTTATTAAAAATAATATTTTAACGTTATTAAAAGAACTTTCAGCCAGGCATGGTGGCTAGTGCTTGTAATCCCGGCACTCAGGAGATTGAGGCAGGAGGATCACCATGAGTTTGAGGTCAACTTGGGCTACATGAGCTAGTTCAAAGCCAGTCTACACTTCTTAGGGAGATCCTATTTCCAAAAGAGTGTCTTCTTCTGTTCACTTATTTTTAAAATAAATTCATTTCATTCCCTTTGATGTGCTTGGACTCTTATACAAATTCAGTCAACAATTCAGCAGTCTAACAGTAAGTTTTCTTCACCTTTCAGAGTCTCTTTACCTATTCGTCCCTATTTAAGGTTTTGAGTGGTAGAGAATAAAGCTGAAACTTCTGTTACCTCTCTCTCTATGGTGTTGTCTCCACTGGTGTGTTACCTTTCCTCTCCACCCACCCTACCTGTGTAACTCACCCTGTCCTGGGGAGGTGGGTGGTGACTTACCTCATCAGTAACTTCAGAAAAAATGAAGTATGAATGCACAGCCTCCCTCCCTTCGTCTCAGTAACAGCATCTTCACAGGAAGTAGATTTTCTCTTCCTCCACTGACAGATGGTGCCAGTATAACTGATGCCTGACACGTCAGTGAGAGGAGAGACACGCTACAGCCTTCTGCGCCGGGACTGACAGGTGTAGTTACGGTCATGTCTTCTGTTGTAACACTATGAAAAGATAGCTTCAATGTGCCATATTTTCCACCCTCCTCATTTGTTCAGAACCTATGTGGGAAGTGGGTCTGTCTTTATTAGACCATCTCAGGGATGCTTTCATTTGGTGCATAGACCATCAGTGTAGTAAAATAAGACAGGCAAAATATCTACTTGGAGACTCTTGGCTTGAATTTTAAGGCTTTGGGTTTCAATGTGGGTTTCAATGTGGGGGATGTTGGTAGTGACAGCATCAGGATATTTCCTTGAGGTTTTTGTGGAGGAATTGTCCACTGGCTTTTACCTGCTGTGATGAACAGAAGTTTTCCTTCAGGGTCACGTCTCAGGCAATTGCCACTTCCAGTAGCTTAGTCTTTTTTTTTCCCACCGCTAGGCAGGCTTTCTGTAGTCATTGAGGAGGCTAAGTGATGGTTTCATTGGCGGCAAATGAGACACTGTGAAAGTCAGCTGGGGAACAACAGGCCGGAGCGAGAAGATAGTGGAGGCAAGGATTAAAACACAGGCCCAGGTAGCCTCCCTGCCAGCATTGCTAAGAGCTAGTTCCTGGCTGCAGCTTCCCAGAGCAATGATGGAGTGAGTTTTACAGGGCTTTATGGCACTAGTCAGCTGAAAAATGTTTTCTCTTTTTCAAAGCAGAACACTGAGTTGTAAGTCTAACAGGCGAGGTATTGGAAAGGTGACTGCTCACCACTTTCAGTTTCAGGCCTCCAAGCTATCTTTTCTCCTCTCTCCTTGAATCCCCAGTTCTGTGGTCAGAGCCAAGGAGGGGTCCTTCCAGCAGCCAAAATGAGACTAAGCTTGCATTGCTGTGGTGTGTGCTTAAGTGTTATATTCCTAGCCTATGGTCTCAAGCTAGCAGGGAGTTCAACATACAAGTAGGAACCACTTTTCTTAGGAGGCTTGACTCCTGCACATGAATGATTGTGTGATTGTGTACAAAGAGGGAGTGGAAGCAGCCGCAGAGGATGCGGGCTGCGAGGACTGTGGAGTCAGCCCAGGAGGCTGCGGAGCTCTGCCACTGAGGTGCCGGAGGCCCTGGGCTCCAGGAAGTGCTCGCTAATGAGGAAGAGGTGGCACACACACATAGCATACGCCTTCAATGATGGGCTTTAAAACAAGGACTTCGCTCCCCATGGACAGCCCTGTTCTTTTGCAACACTAAGCGTTCTGAAAGCTGATTTTGCTTCCTACTTTCACTGTTCCTGATCTGGGAGTGAGAGTAAATAGCTTTACCCCATGGAAAATATTTTCCAAGTTTTTTTTTTTTAAAGTTGTAAAAGAATGTTGAAGTTTGTCAGACTTTCTATTCTTTGTTTTGCTGATATTTTAAGTTGTACTGACTGGTGTTTGAATATTTGATGTGGCATCTGCAGAATTATCTGCCTTTGGTTTGTGCATTATCTTTTTAGGATTTTTGTGATTTTGATTTGCTTTTCATTTTGTGAAAGTTGTGTATGTACATGTGCGTGTTCCTGGTAACAGGGTTGGTGATGTATAATTTTTAAAAATTTGATATAATAGAATGACAGGAAGTAGTCATATTTCTTTAATTTCCTGAATATTTTTGTAATATTACTATTATTTCTTCCTTTAATATTTAATAGACTTTGTAAGCTAAGGCATATTGCCAGGGGGAATTATTTCTAGGAAATATTTAACTATACATTAAATGTATTTAATAAGTATAGGACTATATAGGTGACCAGTTTCTTCATAAGCGAGCTTTCATAGTTTCTGTCTTTTATGACACTTGTCAAAATTATTGAAAAAAGTTAGTAAACATTAATATTCTTTTAATGTTTATTTTATTATGGTTAGAGCTTATTAGGGTTGAGTTATATAATTTTAAGTATTTGGGTATTTTTCAGTCATCTTTCTGTTGTGATTTTGTTTACTTTTATTATGGTTTGGGAATTTTTATGCAATTTAAATTCCTTTAAACTAAGAAAATTATAACAGAATATGACCTATTATTTTAGAAGAATAGGAGTTTTGTTTTTGGACTGAGTGCCCTATGAATGTTAATTAGATTGATTTTTTTGGTTGTGCTGAGTCTTCTGTAATCTCACCAATCTTTCTATCTCCATGTTATCTCAGTTACTGAGACAGAGCGTTTGAAATATCCAAACACAAAGGTTGACTTCTGCTTTTTGTTTTCTTTTATGTATTTGCTACAAGGTCTACAGAGTCTACAGGGTCTTACTACATAGATCGGACTGTCCTGTGATTCTCCTGTTTTCCATCTCCCAAACGCTGGGATTATAGGCGAGCACCACCATACCCCATCTCAACTTCTGTTTTTGGTTCGATTTTTTTTTTTTTGTGAAAAAAAAAATTGAAGTGCTTTGGTTAGAGTCATGCACACTTATTAAAATTATATTTTCTTGGATAATGGATGCTTTTATTGGTGTATAATGTACTCTTTTATGTCTTCATAATATCGCTTGTTCAGAAGTCTATCCTTTACGACATTAATAGTTTCAACAGCTTTCTTAATTTCTATATTCATTTCCTTATTTTTACTTTTTGTACTTTCACATAATTTTAATTCTCTTCCTTTTAGCTTATTTATGTATTTAAAGTGAATGTATTTCCTTTTGTTTTCAGTTTTGAGCAATTTGAAAGTGATATATCAAGGTCTGTTTCTGCAGTGAGGCCCTCACACATGTTAGAAGAGTGATTTTCCACTGACCTACATCCTCTGCTCCATGAGCTATGTATGATACAAAGCTGACATATCAGGCCGGCTTTTTTCTTTCTGAAATTCTTTGATATAAAGAGTTGGATACAAAGTGTAGAAAATTATTGACTATTATTTATTGAAATATTTTTTTCACTTTATTCTTTCTTGCTTCTGAGGTTTTATAGGTATGCATGTCCATACCATTGATTTTATACATATATATTGATATTATTCTACAGCTTTCAGATATTCTGTTATTTATTTTTTGCCATCGTTTGTATTTTGATTTGAATAATTTCATTTGATCTATACTCAATTTCAATAATTCATTCCTTGGCTGAGTTCAATCTATAGATAACACTATTGAAAGCATTCTTTGTCTGCATTAGTCTGTTTTTGCTTTGGATATTTCTATTTGATTCTTTATTATAGTTTCCATCTTGCTGCTAAAATTATTCTCTGATTTTAAACTTTTCTGTACTTCTCACAAAAGCATTTAATCCTACAATAATAATAGGCTTACTTTTTCTTACTCATAGTTTCAAAATGGACATTTTATCTGGACCTGATTTTGCCTGCTTTGTCTGTGGAGAGCTTGTTGATTTTCTTATGTTTTCATATGCCTTTTATTTACCTATTTTGTACAAAGCTCTGTACTTTCTCTCTGAGGTAATAAACACTTTTGATTCCTAGAAATAAGCATAGCTTTCTGCTCATGTTTTCCACAGGGGTTGTGTTGACCTAGTCAAGATTTAAACTCTGTTTGGATTTAACTGCTTCCCTGGATGTGGGCGGAACACTACAATCTTCTCGTTCCTGTCTTTGAGTCCTTGCCTTTAAGCCAGGACCCACTGGTTGCCTGTGAACTATCCTTGCATCTGTTCCTTATGTGGCTTCAGGTTGTCTCTTTGTGCTGTGCTATAAAAAGCTTCTTTTCCCCAGTATTTGCCACAAAGTGAAAAGTAACACAATTTCTTAACTGTTAGTAGAGTGATGAGGACAGTAAAGCAATTCATTGATTTGTTTTGTGTGGGTATTTATGATGAAGAACTGGGAATTGAACTCAGGGCCTTTATACTGAGACATAGCTCCAGTCCTTTTCAAGAAAAAGTATTTTAAGACAGTGTTTTGCTTATTCACTAAGCTACCCAGGGTTGGCTAGAACTTGTGTTCCTTGTACCTTAGCCTACTATTGAACTTGCTAAAGTTTAGTCTTACATAGGCAATTTTCCTTAGGTTTTGGAAAGCAGTCCTTCTTGTGATACTTTGTCTCCTTCAATGCAGGTTGATTTTCCTGTTCAGGACACTCAACTACAAATAGTCTCACTGAGAGTTTTCCCTCTACCTCAGGTTAGTGAATGCTTTTGACCTGGAGGGAAGGTGGCGGTGGCTGAGTGACGTTGTGTGCCTCTGCTGCAGTGTTCATTCCCCGTTTCCCCAAGCCATCAACAACACTTGGCACAGGTCCTTTAGGACTTTCACCTAGTGTGTGTGTGTGTGTGTGTGTGTGTGTGTGTGTAGAGACAGAGGGAGGGAGGGAGGGAGAGAGAGAGGGGAGAGAGAGAGAGAGAGAGAGAGAGAGAGAACAAGAGAACGAACAGATAAGGTAATAAGGTCCAGGAAGAACAGCCTGCAAGTAGGTCTGGATTCTGATACCTATAACCCTCAAAGGTCCTGTACCCATATACTCTATCATACTCAGCTCTTCTCAATTTATCCAAAACTGTTTTTAAATATTTTTGATTTGGTTTTTTTTTTACTGGTATATGGAAGCACCTGACCAATTATTTGTTGCTCCCATCTCAATTCTTGTCAAAAGTACTTAATTTTTGACATTTTAAAAGTTGCCCAAGCACAACTGTCTGTTAAGATGTAAGTTTTCAGATAGTCTGGCATGTTTTTCTAACATTCCTTGTTTCTATCACTACAAATCTAACAACAATGTTCTTCCCAGCTTTGTCCATCTTGGGCAGCTTTTGAAAGTCCTATCTTTATTTCTTTACTTCTTACTTTGAATCTTTGCAATGTATTACTAAAGGAGTCATTTATTCATTAACTCTTCCATTCATCTGACTATAAATTATAGGTGAAGATACCAAAGTCAAATGGACTGTTGATTGAACATTTTGAAACTCACAACTCATTACAGTAATGTTATTCTCTTTAGTTCTCACCAGAAAGAGCATGAGTGTTTTAAGGAACATTTTTTAAGTTTTAATAATTGTTAGACTCCTTTTAGGAAATAGTTTTCTTGTTGTTTTAAAAATACATTAGAAACTGTTGAGAAAAAGAACCTTTGAGTTGCAAGTTAGGTACAACATTTGGCCTTAATTACTAGTCAAGTACTTTTAAAATATTATCATTAGATTCAAAACACAGAGTAAAATTCTCAGATTTAATTGATCTTTATGTTGCAGCGTCACCAATTTGAATAGCAACAATGAAGCTGATTTCCACAACTTATTTCCAGTTTTGTAACTCTTTGACTGTACAGAAAAGCGGATGAGCAGTGAAGAATGAATGCGATATTTTTAACATTAGAATTTGTTCTCATGATAGAGGAAATATTTTTCTTTGGTTTGACTAGGTTAATGACCTTTGCGTGAGAATTTTTAAAAGTCTAGTCTTGCAGAGACCATCAAATGTTGGCAATCGTTCTAGAAACAAGGACTAGCATATATAAGAGTAATAGTGCTGTCAGGTCGTTAATTCTACAAGCAAAGTAACAGTGTTATCAATGACACGGGGAGAACTGGAGGTCAGATAAATGGTACCGCTAGGCTTGTAAAAGCACAATCACACAGTAGTAGTCTCAGAAGCAGTATCAATATCACATTTGAATGACAGTGTCATGGAGAGTATTGTAGATCATGTTTTTGAATGACAGCGGTCTCTATGGCATTATAAATGGTAAGACTATGTGACAGGATTACTGAGGACACTCTTACAACAAATACATGAGCATGAAATATATAGAATTCAGATTCTATTTGTTCATTCAAAAGTGTGCTTCCACAAATTCTTGGGTAGAAAGTCTTAAGAGCATTAATACAAGCTTCAAAATTCGCTTAAAATATCCACTGGATTTCAGCACTGTGGTGCATGCCTGTAAGCCCAGCTAATCAGGAAGCTGAGGTGGGAGGATTACAATTTTCAGTCTAGCTTGCCTGGATGATTTAGCAAGATCCTGTCTCAAAAAAAAAAAATACTAAGAATACAGTTCTTTGTTGGGTGTACTTGCACAGCACATATAAAGGCCTGGGTTTCATTCTAGTACAGCAAAAACCAAAACCAAAGGAAAGGATATTTTAACCATTGTGAAAAATCACATAGCTTGTAGTCATACATCCTTGCCCCATAGTTTTCTCAGAGCTACTTGAGAATACTGTGAAAACATTGCATATGTTCTACATTCTTCCCAATCAGGCAGTCAGGACTAGTCTGCTTCCTGCACTGTCACCGTTACAGGACTAGACAGAGAAGGCAGGAATGTCCATAAGAAATGTTGAAGCAACATCAAGTCTGTTGAGAAGTTTTCTTCAAATTAAAAAATTTCCTAATAAGAAAAATTCTTTTTGTAGTGATTTCTTAAAATCGTTCATTCGTAGGAAATCTGAACTTTTCCTTTTTTATAAAGTGTTTATTGACTAGTAGAGAAGTAAAATTGGACTCATAGACCCTTTAAAGATGGAAACAGGGCTAGGGAGATAGCTTGGTCATCTAAGTGCCTGCCTGGCAAGCACAAGGACCCATGTTTGACCCCTGGTACTGCATGCAGTACTGGCCCTTGAACCCAGCATGGTGATGCACACCTGTAATCCGAGCACTGGGGAAGGTGAGACAGGAGGATCACTACGAGTTCTAACTGCATAGCAAGACCCTGTATCAAAAGAATGAAAAAAAAATTAAAGATGGAAACAAAATGAGGTGAAATACAAAGTAAGGGTGGGTAGTAGAACACAGAATGGATATAAATGTTATAGAGGACACCGAACTTCAGAAGTAAATGGAATATTAGGAGTAAAAGAACACTAGCTCTGGTGTACCAGTACACAAAATCTCAAGCAATGAACATGTGCACATGCCTGGAAATCACATTATTTTTAGAAACAAGCAATGGAATAAATGTTAGTCGATTAGAAAACAAGATCATTTTATCATCCAAATGTCATACTATTCAAACTCATTTATGTGGTTTGTTTATAAAAAGTCCTGAACTTCAACATTTGGAATGCAGGAGAGGAAAAGGGATATGCTTTTGGGTCAGCACTGTGTTGAGGACAGAGGCACTATCATACCAATAGATAGCTGTATCATTTTGAGCTATTCTTGAAAAATAAAATGTGTTCAGATCATTATATAAGTAAGTTTTTAAAACGTTTATAAAAATATAAGCTGTCAGTGTTATTAAATATTTGGTCCCAATTGGGTGCCCCGTGTGTTGAGTTGACCAAAATTTTAAAGGAAGTCCTGTTGAAGAAGATAAAAATAAATAACTGGACAGTAGATAGTGGACTAGATATCTGATATTAGAGGTATAGGTAGTTTGTCATAAAGCCTTCAGGAAGGCTAAAAAGATGAGAAGAAATAACTGTTATTTTAAAAGCCACATATCTCTTTTATCCTGTAGTAAGGATCAAGTTGACATTCATTGTATTGATGAAACAAGAATCTTTAGGGCTAGAATTGTCATCTAATTTATAAACCCAGTAAGGTGAGAACCTAACAAAATTCATGACCAGCACTTCAAATATTCTGAAGTACATTCTAGAAAGAGAAAACACCGTGCTGAACAAACAATGGGTCACAGAGGAAATAAAAAAGGAAATTAGGCAGTTTCTACAATT
Source organism: Octomys mimax (assembly GCA_002564305.1). NCBI lineage: Eukaryota > Metazoa > Chordata > Mammalia > Rodentia > Octodontidae > Octomys > Octomys mimax. Next base: position 6,510 of record NDGM011178381.1, on the reverse strand, counting down.
AAGTGATAATGCCAGTGCAATATACTAGAACTTATGGGAGGCAATGCAAGCAGTCCTAAAGGGGAAATTGCAGTCAATTCCCATATCAGAAAAACAGAGTGAGCTCGAATAAATAACCTAATGTTGAACTTCAAGCTTTTAAAGAAAGAATAACAAGTGAAGCCAAAAGCTTGGGCTAGGGGGGAAATTGTAAAGGTTAGAGAAGAAGTTAATGCATGGATACTAAAAGAGTACAAGGAATCAGTGAATAAGAGTTGATTCTTTGAAAGATGAAATAAAATCAACAAACCCTTATCAATCTTATCAAAAAAGAAAGCTACTAATCTATGCCATGAGGAATGAAAATGGTGAAATCACTATGGACCCTGCAGAAATCCAGAAGATTGTCTTTACCTACTTTACAAACTAGTATTCCAATTACACAGAAAATGCAGAGGAAGTGGATAGATTCCTTTGCATCACCAGAGCTGAATCTAGAAGATAGAGAATTTCTAAATAAAACTCATATCCATGAAATCAAAGACTTGATTAAAAATTTACCAACATAGAAGAGCCCAGGCCCTGATGGGTTCACTATGGAATTCTACAAGGAATCCAAAGAAGAACTAATACTGCAACTTCTTAAACTTTTTAAAGAAAGGGAAGCAATACTTCCAACTTCATTCCTGGAAGCTAGTATTACCTTGTTAACAAAACCAGAGAAGGACCCAACTTACAAACAGAATTACAGGCCAGTCTCCCTAATGAACATAGATAGAAAAATCCTCAATAAGATGCTGGCAAACAGAATGCAGCAAATAACCAAGAAAATTATACACCATGACCAAGTAGTATTCATCTCAAGGATGCAAGGATGGTTTAACATGCATAAATCAATAAAGGTAGGACACTAGATTAACAGAGCCAAAGACAAAAAGCTCACGAGCACCTCAATAGATGAAGAAAAACTTTTGACTAAGTTCAGCACCCATTCATGATAAAATCCCTACAGAAAATTGGAATAGATGGTCTTTATCTCAATCTAATAAAATCCATCTATGACAAATCAACAGCCAGTATCATAGAAAATGGACAAAATCTAAGAGTGTTCACTCTCAAATCATGAACAAGACATGGATGTCCATTGTCACCACTATTGTTCATATATTTTTGAGAAAATTAGCCAAAGCAATGGGATATGAGAAAGAAAGTAAAGCAATAAAGATAGGAAAGGAAGAAGCTAAATTCTCATTATTTGCAGAGGACATGATACTTTACATAGAAAGCCCCAAAAACTCCACTGAAAGACTTGTAGACTTAACCAAATCCAGTGGCATAGTTGGATATAAAGTCAACATGCAAAAATCAATAGAATTCTCTCATTTTTTTGGTGCAAGGTTTCACTACGCAGCTCTGACTCATAGTGATCCTTTTGTTTTCAGCCTCCCTAGTGCTGGGATTACAAGTGTGTGCCACCATGCCTGGACTCCAGTGCTGGCTCAGTGCGCCCAGGGGAGGAGCCAGCATGGCATGTGGTACCAGGGATCAAGTCACATGCCACACCAACCCTGCACCCAGAGTTGGCTGAGCCAGCCAGAGTCAGGGCATGGTAGCACACATCTATAATCCCAGCGCTGTGGAAACTGAAAGTAGGAGGATCTCTGTGAGTCCGAGCTGTGTAGTTAGACCGTGAAATAACCAACTACATTCTTTTTTTAAAAAAAAGAAGAATTAAAAGTTTTACAGTTAAATTTGCACATCCACATTTATAGTGGCACAGTTTATAATAGCCACATCTTGGAACCAGCTCAAATGTATATTAACTGGTGAACGGTTAAAGGGTCTTAGTTTTGCAAGTGGAATACTAGTCTGCCATAAAGAAGAATAAACTTGAGCTATTTCTAGCTGAATGAGTGAGACCATTCTCTTAAGTGAAATAAATTGGATACACATTTTAATACCACATTGTTTCTGTGGTGTGAGAAGACAAAATTATAAATGACAAAAATATATAACAAATATTGGGCAATCGAAAGACAATGTTGAAATGAAGAAGAGAACAAGGGGGTGGAAAGGAAAAAGGAAAGAAGGGACAGAAAAAGAGAACAGAAGGGAAAAATGTAAACAAAGCTTTTATAAATAAGCAGGAGAAGAGTTGAACAGATGGGAGGGGAATGGGAAAAAAAGACACAAGATATATTATGTACACGTACAAATTCCCTGTGATAAGTGTGATCATTGTGTATGTCTAAAATGTACCAATAAAATTAAATGCCAAAAAATGTGCAGGAAGGCTTGAGCATACAGGGAGAGCAGGTTACTTTTCAGTTATCCATATCTTCTGAGATAGACATATGTAAGCTGAAGACTTCCTGATTGTTGGTGAAAGGCGGCGTACATACTGATGCTAAGCTTTCAGGGAGAAATGTGGAGCACACCTTACAGGTCAGTAGCTAGTGAATTGTCTTTATTCACAGTTTTTGAGAGTAAAAATCTTCATGAGAATCTATCGGATTCTCAACTCGTCAGTGTCCCTACACTGCCTTTTCCTTAAGAGCTTGCAACTTAACATTCTACAATGGAATTTTTATAGAACCTAAACTGAATATCTTAATATTTTTCAATCACACTAATTATTCATAAGCATGATACATATTTTAATAAATATGTAAAATTTCTACTAATTATTTATCTACAGAGTACCTATCACTTTCCATTCTTACACATGCTATTTTGGGTGCCTGACTTTAAAAATTATATAAAATATTTATACCAGTAATAATAGCTAACATTTGTTTGGGGCTTACACTGTTATGAACACTTTACATACATTATCTCTAGTTCTTATAGTAGCATTATAAAATGGTGGTGCTATTCTTAGCTTGGAGATATTTCTGAGTCTATAAGGAAAATGTATGAAACTACTGACCTGAAAGGCCACAGCTTCATTGCACTTGATTCTTTTTACTGTACTATTATTTTATTCATTTATTTACTTATTTATTATGTATTTGGTACAGGATCTCACTACACAGCTCAGACTCATACTGATCGTCCTGTCTCAGCCACCCCAGTGCTGGGATTATGGGTGTGGGCCACCACGCTGGTACTTGGTGGCCTGCTCAGCCCACCCTGGGGCAGAGCCAGCACAGCATATGCTGCTGGGGATCCAACTGTGGTCCCTGCACTTACCTATGCAGGTACTTAGTCCATTGAACTGTCTTGCCAGCCCTTACAATACTATTATTATGGAACAAAGAAGTGAAATTATTTGATCATCCATCTTTGAACATAGGAGCAAAACCAGTATGAGTGACACAAAGCAAAAATAATTTATCTAAGGGCTGACCTTTCAGAATCTTGGGTGCAGGTTGAACACTGCACGTAAGACTGTCACCTGTGCATCTGCAGCTGAGGCTGAAGTCACCTGCCAGGAAGGAGGGCATGGAAGATGGATGGGAGGAGGTGGAGAGCAAAGATGGATGACCTGGATCCATGAGAGGCTTGGGGATGAGGAGGAGACAGGAAGGAGAGCTGGGAGGAGAAGCAAAAAGATCATTGGGTGATTATATATGTAACAATTCCTTATGATGGCTGTCCTTATAATTTATTGGAAATATATACTGATTAAAAAGGGAGGAAAAATCAAAATTAAATTTAAAAAAACAAGAAAAGGAGAACTAAGTTTTGCATGTGTTTAAGAAATAAAAGAGATTTCTATATATTTTATGGCCAATGTAAGACAGATAAGTTATTACAGAAATTTTTGAAAATGGTAAAAAAACATAATAAGGAAAATAAAATCCATTCTTATTCCTCGCCACAATGGAGAACTCAAACACATCATAATGAACCCGAGCCCGCACCTGTCCCTCACTGCCTGTAGACTTAGTGACACCAGGGACCTGGAGAAGAAGCATGCACAGCACTCAAGCTGAACATGCCCCTCAACTGGCATGTCAGGAAACTGGAGGAGATCTTTGGGGCACTGGGGGAGTCGGTGGCCAGCCCAGTGGGTGAGCAGCCAGTGAAGATGCACAGGATTCCGCACTGAGCTGCTGGGCAAAACCATAGCCACTGTGCTTCCCTTTCACCCTCCGATGCCTCAGGTGTGGAAGATAGTTCTCAGCCAGACTCCAGCTGGAGATACATGAGAAGCAAAAATTCCATGCTTGCTAAGCTGACAAGTGCAACACTACCACACTGCATTATAAATGCATTTGATTTGCTCGCAAGGAAATTATGTAAAAAGATGTTAAGTGATACCTTTTTTTTTCACACATTGATTTTTGTCTACTGACCAAATATAGTCCCTACGTCTCACTCTACTAGGTAAGTGGGCAGCATACATAGTAATATTCATCAGGAGAAGAGAAAGAGGCAAATAAATTTACTATTCATAATACCATTTATTTCACACAAGTGAAGCCAAAATGATAAAATCCATTGACTAAGGTTTCAAAGCACTGAAAATTTTATCTGAATCATTTTGCAACTCAGACTAAGGGTGTCTAAAATCCTAATGAGCTCTGCCTGAATGGAGAAGATGGTAATGAATGCCATTAGAGAAGATGGGATGGAGCATTTGTTTCTTTTCTACTCTGTGACTGCATTCTCCAAATAGAAGCAGGAAATTTCTGCGGGAGTCAAAGTGCTCCAATATAAACATTTGTGATATGACATTTTTGGTACAAAGAAATGATTCTATTTCTAAAGAAAGTGATCTAATGTGTCTATAAATGGGCACATTACTTTGTAGCCTAGATAAGGGGGCTAAGACTAAGAATATAACTACAAATGCCAAATGTTCAGATGGAAATGGAAAAGAACGTCAGTTAGGAGCACACACAACATTTGTGTGAAGCACAATCCACAAATGGTGACAGTCCTTGGGTGCCTCTTGCCTGCTTATGACAGCACCATGTTATGAAGATATCCTGAGTTTTCCAAGGGTACTGAAGCTATTCTCAAATAGAAACTTTCATTGAGTTTTTTAAAAAATGTGAAAATATAATTACTGAAAAATATTTAAGGAAATATAAGAACAAAATTAAGAAATACAAAACCAGAGATACTGGTCAAAGGAAGCATAATCATAGATTACTCCAAAACTTTGCTTAAAACAGCACACATTTGGGACCAGTGAGATAGCTTAGCAGTCTAAAGCACCTGCTTAGACAAGTTTAGGCAAGTGTGTAGACACTGTGGTTCGATCCCCAGCACAACATGCTGTGCCAGCCCTGCCCCTAGGGTGAGCTAAGCCAGGCCACACACACAAAAAAAGATTTAACAAAAATTGAAACAAAACAAAAAAATAAACAGCACACATTTGCTATCTCAGAGCTTCTGTGCATTAGGAATTCTGTGCTTTGTGGTCTCTCCCAAGGTTGCAATATGGTGTTGGTCCAGATTTGTGGTTTCTTCTGAAGGCTCTCCTGGGGAAGTTGGCTTCTCCCACACTCACCCTGTGATTGCGAGGCATATGTTCTGTCCCTAACAAGCTATAGACACAAAGGTCCTGGGCTTGCTCTCAGATCCGCGCCATATGTCCTGCTATCCTAAGTACAGCGTAGTCTATAAAAGCTTGTAACCTAAGAAAGCGATGGAATCCATCAACATAATGAAAGTCACAGTTTTGTAACCTAACCAGGGAAGTGGCATCCCTCACCATGTCTGTAACTAGTTACTCAGTGCAAGAGGTTATATAATGCTTTTAGTATCTGCAGGGAAGGATTTCTGGGGCCATCTTGGAGGCCACTGACCACCATCAGTTCTGTGTGGCCAGCATCCAGCCTGAGAAGCAGAATCACTGGAAATACAGTCCTGTGTAGACCAAGGGTCTCACTACGAAATGGTAACAAAGGTTCCACGTTACAAATCATCAGTTGCTCAGTGGCGAACACAATGGGTTATGTCTTGCTCTTTCCCCAGAACAGTGCGGCCACTGGGATGAGTGGCTCCAGCTACAGGCTCCTTCCAACAGTCGCTCTGCCAATGGACAGTCACAGCTACCTGCAGATGGAACTTCAGCACTCTAGAACAGACCTTTGCTGCCATCTGCTTCCACTCACTGTCTTCCTCCCATTTCAACATACAGGCACATGGGTTGATTTTAAAAAATACTCAGCATTACTATTATTCTTACTTTGTCATTGTGGAGATGAATGATTAAACTCAGTCTTTACACTGGGCTATATTTCCATTTAAAATTTGTTTGAGAGAAGATGTCACTTAAATCACTAGAGGCTTTGTGAGTCCTGGGAGGGTGACAGGGTGGTACAGGCGATGCTCTCTCACTTGTATTGAAAAGCACTTAAATTTTTTTAAAACTAATTATGATTGTTTTGGGTGAAGAATGGCAGTTGAATTTCTCCTTTTGTACCTGACGATTCCTGTCCCTGGCTGTGTATCTGTAGGAAAAGTGTCTTGGGCTATGCAGAAGTACTTTCTATATTAATAATACTTTTCATACATGTTTTTTAAAAAGTAATTCATCATATCTTGATACAGATATCTCTAGTTGGCCCCTAT
>NDGM011178376.1:0-16486 GCA_002564305.1 Octomys mimax | reverse complement strand
ATGGTTAAGACCAAGGTAAAGCAGGACCTATGCAACAATAGTTGTAGCTTTGGGTCTGAGAATTTATATATTCTGTATGTTATGTTAAATGGTTTTCCAGTTGATGTGCATTTTTTCCCCTGTTTAGAAGGCTTGATTCTGTTCAGCTACACTGACAGCAATACCAATAACAGCTTAACATTTATAAAATGCCAATGAACATAGAAACTCATGCTCTAACTAGAGTTCAATATCTATTTGGATAGCCTCACAATCAGTTTACAATATTAAAATCAACACAAGCCCAAAACTAAGTTAAATTGTATCAGACATATGAAGTTGAGTATAAAGTCTTTGATTTCTAAATTCTCTCATTGCTTTCAAACAATGGGTGTCTTCAAACAAGGGTTTCATAGAAGATACAACCAACTTATTCTCTTCTTGAGCAGAGAAAAGATATATGACACAAACAAGAAAAGTTTAGTAATTTCAACTCAGCCCACATGATTCCTGTAAGGTAATGGAAAATAAACCATTTCCTGACAAAATATTGGAAGGCAGCATTGCTGCACCATCCCACCCTGTCTGCCCAGTTAGCACAGACCACGACATTTTGCCCATTCTGTCTTATTTAGACACATAAAAGTTCAATATCAACTGCTGGTGGCAATATCAACTGCCAGTGGGAACAGAATCAGCCCCCCCGCAGTTTGACTTTCTATTGAATTAATTAGTCACTATTAATTGAGTCCCTTTTACGTGTCAGATTCAGAAAGGAACATAAAGCCATGGCAGATGAAGACCCTGCTATCATGGACTTAGATTTTTCATGGTAAAGTGACATTAAAAATATATTAAGGTTTTGATTTAAAAAATAGGAAATAATTCTTTATTTTCCAGGAAATCATAGCTATTATAAATGGCTCAGAGGGAAAAAGACCAAATAAAATAATGAATAACTCAAAGTTTGAAGTTTAATTTACAATAAAAAAGAACTATCAAATACTGACAGAAATAGCTGGAAAATATGCAGCATAAGTATATTCTGACTAATCCATTTCAGATTTTTTAATCAAACCTGGAATTTTTTTTTCAGTACTGGGGATTGAACTCAGGACCCTGAGCTTGCCAGGCAGGAGCCTATTCAACTGAACTATCCCCCCCAGCCCAAACCTGGAATTTTTGCATTATCAAAAATACTAATTACATAATACCCAGGAAAAAAGTATACACTTTACCAGCAATCAGTCCACTGTAATAATGAGAACCTTAATTGCTGTTAATCATAAGAATAAGAAAATGATGTGCTGAAGAATATTCTATTCCTACTGTTACATTTTAGGAGCAAACTTCATAGATGAATTAAATTGAAATAAGATCCATATATTTAGATTAGTGCTATAGATGTCTTTTCTACTTCTAAGAGTATGATTTCCCTACAAAACCTTATAGAAAGCCAAACATTTAAAATATCTTTGGAATACGAAATTCCCTATTGACATGTTCAAATTTTCAGTTCTGAATGAGCTAATAAGCAATTGAAAAATGCCTGTCTCCTTCTTCCCGAACTACACTGACATCTCCAAAAAGCAGCAATAATTAATCACTGAACTATCTCAGTAAGAGTGAATAAAAGTCATAGAATGATTCTACATCTTCATGATTCAATAATATAATGCCTATCAGAAGAATTCATAATTTATTTTACACATTTAAAGATATATTTTTTCTTTTATTAAAATATGTGTTATGTATAGCCTGAAGGAAAAGCTCAGAGCTTGATAACATTATAATTGACTAAAAGCCTAATCCAAGCAAGCAAAATGGCAAATGTTAAACTCTAATTCATATTTTAAAAGCATCATTTTAGAAATTTGAATTCCCTATTCTCATTGTCAATCCAAATTACAAATAAGATCTAAAAATCATAAAGTAAAAGCAGAAAGGAAATTATTTTCAAATTCTCTCATGCTGGAGACAATATATACAATGGGTTGTACGAAGAAATGACCTTTATCTGTCCAAGTAATCAGAATATATTTATCCCCACTTTAAGTATTCTGCATGAAAGCAAATTATGTGAGACAAAATCATTCAAATAAAAGTTAAATGAGGCAAAATGTCACTTTATTTAAGATGTAATGCTACAGCAATAAATTAGTGCAAGATAATCTGTGACAAAAGTGGAGAAAAGATCCTTTTTATATTTCTCTGTTTCTATGGCAATTATTAAGAAGCAGTCAGTACTGCTCGCTGTACCACAAGATACCCCAGTATCATCATCCACAAGACCTCCAGATTTCACTTGACCTCCTCAGGATGGATATCTGCACTACAGCATGTTGGGAGACCTTTCTGATACCACTTTGATAATTCTTTGCAAACCTCCATTAGAAACAGAGAAAAACCACTTCAAGAGTGTGCACTTACAGCTTACTGTTTACCTATACACTCATAAGATCAAAACCCCTGGTCTTACTGTTTTTGTTAACAAGGAGCAGTAAAAGTCTTCCCACATACTGAGTTTTGGTTTCCATTTTACAATCTGAGATGACAGACGGCACAAAAATGATGAGAAAGCTGTGGGGAGGCTTCCAGAAGATTGATTCTCTCATCAGCTGATTCTTTTCTAGTTAGTCTTTTATTGACTACAAAGGTATAGCCAATGCAGAAAAGGAAAACCAGACTGCCCTGTTTAATCCTGAGGGCATTGGCAAAAGGTGATCACTTTTTGAGAAAACAGAGGCCTACAAGGAAATCAGCACACCGTATGAGCCGTTAAGCTGATTTAAACACACAAGGGATGCCTGGGGTTGAGCGCAAGATCTCTGAGGTGTGAGATGAGAATGAAACATTCCACAGACTAATATTACTGAGCTTTAGTAGCAGGAGGTACAGTTGATCAGTCAGGAACCTGTCATTTGGAGAATAGGCAATATATCTGAAAGACATGAAAAATCCTTCATTTTTTTCCTCTCCCCTCACGAAGAGTAAAAATATTGCAGTTTTGAACTTTTTGACAATTATCAACTACCACAAGTTACCTCAGGTTAAGCACCTCAAGGAAGTGGCAGAAACCAATAGGGCTCAATGTTCTGGTGTTTGTCTCCGATGGCAAACCATGATCACAGTGACTCGGCCAGATATTTACTTCTCATTTAAGCCATTTGGAGTGAAACTTGTACATGCTGCCAGCATAATTGCCATCCAGACAACCCCTAAAATTCATGTGGCAGTCACATGGCCAGAGACAAGAAATGCAAATTCTCCTTCTTTTGCCGATGTTGTGGCTTGGGTGTTATTATTTAAACAATTTCAGAGAAAAATCAAAACACAATATCCATTTGCTGTTTGGAGTCTTAGAGGGAAGGCAAATGTTAAAGCCTGCTATCACCTTATGCTTGTAATGATCATAATCCTGTCCTCTCTATTTGCTAATTTCCTCAGACAATTTAGCACCAACTGACAATCAAAGTTACAAGGTACACAAATCAAAAATATCAAATGCTACCATGCTTTGCAAGCTGTTTCCCTTACAAGCAACTCAGAACCATTGCAAATTTAGCAAAGATAACATCAATTTTGCAATGCGAAAATTGAACTTATATTTAAATATGATGTGCTGAACTGAGAACATTAGTTTGATTGATTAGTTTGAACTGTGTTCCATACACGTATGGGGAGGTATGTACTAGAGATCAAGCTCAAAGATTCTTTGTCACTGAGGTACATTCCCTACAAGCAGTCCCTCACCTTTTAAACTTTTAGCTTTAAAACAGATCTCACTAAGTTAGGCAGGCTGCCCTTGAACCTGTGATCTGCCTGGCCCAGACCTTGTAGTACTACTTGCTGCTTTCCCTGGCAAGGACTCAGCTCTCATTACAATGCATTAACCATAGAAATCCTAAATGTATCAGTCTTCTTCTCAAATATTTAAAATATTTTAAATTTAAAAAATAATTTTCATTGAACTTTTTCTGACAAGGCCTGTAATGAATATTTGGACCAACTGTGAGTGGTCTTCTTAATCAGTTTTCTACCATATCATCAGTTCATAAGAGAAATGTTTTAAGTTTCATATGACAAACTTGTGTCATTGTTTATTTGGCCTCAAGTTCACTGTCAAAATTAATACTTCTAATGAACCTACAAATTCAAGCCGTTTTCCACTAATAGTGCAATTATATCTAATGTTGTTGCTCTAAATGCAAGCTATTGCACCTCAATAAACTTCACTTAACACTTTTTGTAGGGAATTCGATACATGAACTTGAAATTGTAAGTCACATATTTTTAATGTCCACAAATGGCCTGTTATTTCCTTAATTCTAGGAGACCATGTCATAGTTTATGCTCTTACTGTTTGAGTTTGCTTTTTCTGTGGGTTTCTTTTTTTTTTTTTTTTGTAGTCAATAATTGAAGAGCTAAAGGCAATTGGCTTCATCAACTCATCTATCTTCTTCTTTCCTAGAATCCCATCAATAATAGAGCCCAAGGGGCCAGGCATGGTGACTCACAGGCCTGCAATCCCAGTGTTATGAGAAGCAGAGGGGGGAGGATCACAAGTTGGAGCCTAGTCTGGCTAAATAAACTACTTAGCAGATCATGGCTCAAAATGAAAGGGAGGGGAGTTTATCTGCAAGAGGGCCTAGGTTCAATCCTCAGTGCTGAGAAACCAACATAGGAAAAAATGCACACCAGAAATAACTTTGCAAAGGATAACTTGTTATTTGACTTTGAATCCATTAAATTGTTCGGATTTTGTAAAAAAAATTATAATACAATGTCTTCTCATTCCCTCTCAGCTCTTTGGTTTAAACCATGTATGTCATAATGCACAAATACTCTCATGTATAAACTCAAATCATGAAATGATTATCTCTGATCACAATCCCCAGTCCTTCTGCCTTTCCCACCACATTACAGCTATTTTTTTTTTTTTTGGCAGAACCAGGGATTGAACTCAGGCCCTTGTACTTGCCAGGCAAGCACTTGTTCTGCTGAGCCATCTCCCCAGCCCACAGCTATTGTTTTTGCAACACCCCTCATGCATTAATTAAGTAGTTCACTTAGCCAGACTGGCTCCCTACTGTTAACACTGATCAGCTCCCTTTGATCTTATTTCTCTCCCTAGCTCTGGGTATCCGTCATTATGATCTATTCCTTACCATACTAGAAATGATGTCTCCAGGCTTTCTGGTTTGTCAGGAAATGTGCAGTGGAATGACACAAATGTGCAGTGGCATGACAGAACAGTGTTCTCTGAGGCACACTGAGGGGATTGAATTGTTGAGGGGTGGTCAAGCCCGCTGTCTTATCACACTGTGGGAAATCACAGAGGTCTACCAGGCTCAATCCTCAGATCCTGGTGTGGCTCCCAACCTTTGGGTGCTAGAAGCTTCAAACAGCAAAATGGAGGAAGCCCAGCAGGATGAGGAGCCAGACACTGACCCCGGTTTTAACCTTTACTCTTACAGGACCAACTCCTTTACTGTCATGATCTCAGGGCCACAGAACATGCATGTGGTTACACTTCTGTTATTTGGTAAGCACTGTGCACCCGCCAGCTATCAGAGGTGAGGAAACAATGCCTTCACTGGTGGGTAGTAAGCTGGGATCCAAGACACAGGGAATCTTCATTAGTAAAAAGCACTCTGGGGCTGGGGAGATACCTCAGCAGTCTAAGCACCTGCTTGGCAAGTGCGAGGACCTGAGTTCAAACCCCAGTACCACACACCATGCCAGGCCCCGATCCCTGGGTGTAGTGGTACATGCCTGTAATCCCAGCACCAAGGAGGTTGAGACAAGAGGGTAGCTGTGAGTCCGAGCTGCATAGTGAAACCCTGTATCAAATAAACAAAGGATTAAACAAGAAAAGTACTGTGAATCTGCCTTCGTGGCTGACTCAGGACAAGCTCTTTCCTAGCCACAGCATGGGGCTGGGGTCAACGAGTCAGCGCTGCTCAGGGTCCACTGCCTGAGGTGTTAGGTGAAGGTTGGCTTCTATGGGACATTTTAAGAAGCCGATGTTTTCTATGAGTGGCTAGGTTGCAATGGTAAGTTTTTCAAAACTTTATATTTGTTAAATTGGTAGGTTTGGGTTATTTCTTTTTCTGTGGGTAGATAATACAATTTTGTCCATAATGTTGCAACTTAGCCTAAGAATATACTCTTGTAACCAAGCAACGGAGTCTCAGTAGATCAGAGCAGTTCAACATCCAGCAGTCACCGCTGCCAAATACTCAGACAATATGCACTAGGAAAAGCAGCGTCACCTTGTATTTATCCAAGGCAGATGTCAGCTACAGCCAATCAGGTGGCTTCTATGTATCATTCTGCCTTTGCTGGCTATACAGATACTGTGGACATGTGGTGTAGCAGGTATTCTGAGCCAACCTTAACACAGAATTCTACCCAAATCTAGAAATGTTTTTTGACTAAATAACCTTGGCTAAATTTAATTTGCTGCCAAATTGACGCATGCCAAATATTAAAAAAATCAAAATAAGTTCTAGTAGCTTATTTTCACAACCTAATTTTTATTTTGGAATTGTTGTATATTATAAAAAATTACACAATTAACATTAAGTTATGTATAAATTTAATATTTTTATATCTGTGGTTCACATTTTCTCCTACCCTGAGTAAATGGGGTCACATGCTATCTAAGCCTTCCTTTCCTTCTCTGACGGGCATTGCTGTGGCATTCACAAAGCTATGTCCATCTTACTATAATATCCGGTTGGTACTTAACTGCCTTTATTTAATTTCTATGATATTTTCTACACCTACCATAAACTTAGCCTATTTTTTCAGGCCTTGCATTTCTTTCAACATTCTCTCACAGAAAATGCTTTCTCACAATTATTACAGAGTCCTGCAAAGTTAACATTTGAAACAGTTCTATTAGTACTAGAAATCTGTCTTCACGGTCATTCCTTTTCTCTTCTTCTTTTGCTCTGTGCTATTAGCCATCTTACATATATTTTCAGGCCCTCAGTTTCTGATTTATATACTTCTGATCCACTCCTAGCATGTTTCAGTGAATCAAAATAGAATGGAATAAAGTAGTCTACTGATTCTCCATCTATGTTTGCTCCTTCTTGTTGCTTCAGTTGTGAATTTCTCAAAAGAAGAGTCTTTTTCCATGAGTGATGGTACATAGGCATAGTCCCACCTGCTTGAGAGGCTGAAGCAGGAGGATTGGAAGTTTGTTTGTTTGTTTATTTATTTATTTATTTAGTGCAAGGTCTCACAGCAACTTAGACTCATAGTGATCTTCCTGTCTCAGCCTTCCCAGCACTAAGATTACAGATGTGCGTCACCAAACCCGGTTTCCTTGGCTGGCACAGCAAGCCCCAGGCTCTGGTACCGGCGGTACCAGGGATTGAACCTAGGTCCTTCCGCTTGCCAGGCCTCGGGGCTTATACTACCGAGCTATCTTCCCAGCCCAGGATTACAAGTTTAAGATTAACCTAGGCAACGTGGTAAGATCCCATCTGAAAACAGGAATTTGAAAAGATTTGGAAGTATAGTTCAGAGGCGGAGCTCTTTAGCATGGGCAAAGGCCTGGGTTCAGTCCTCAGTTATACAAACAAATACAAACATGTGCTCTCACGTGGGCGCACACACACACACACACACACACACACACACACACATGCACACACACAAACGCACACTCAGGCACGCACGCCCACGCACGCGCACGCACACACACATACGCATGCATGCACGTCTTTTCCTTGGCTTTCACCCATTCATTCATCTCTTAGTTCTTATTGATCAGGGTTCTTTGAAAATGCTCTTTCTGAAATCTATACTGTCAATTGCTATTCATGAGAGTGGAATTTGTTCAGAACTTTACAAATAAGACAGGTCATTCTTACTCAAATCTTCAATTTCTCTTTCTACTCCTAATTTTTTCTTGGTTAGCTAAACCTGAGATCAGAACAATTCCTTCATTTCTAAATATCTTTTTATCCCATCCTATCATACTGAAACCGAACCATGCTGTGTCAAAGTATTGACAAATTAACAAGAGCATAAGATAATTAAAGCAATGAAACCAAAACATTCAGTTACAGCCGCACCAAGATAAATGTATACATGTAGATATTCAGTCCTGGTTCCTTCTTACACATTATATTTGTATAATGAAACATAAGAATCTACCAAAATAAAATTTTTATCTATATCAATGCTTATCTGTCTGTCCATTCATTTATATAAAAATATGGCTCTAAGTACAAGCTTTGCCAAGTCAATATGTTATGTTGTTTTGCTTTGGAATTAATTAATTAATTGTTGTTTAAATGTTTTATAAAATAAAATCTTTAAATTATTTCTTTTTTAAAATGCATTTTAATGTATTTGTTTGGTTGGCATTGTCACAAACATAATTTATGTAATCAAATGAATCACTACTGGATTAGTTAAAAAGATTATTGAAGTTTTACTATTTAAAATAAAATTTAAGACTATTTAAAATTCATAAAACAGAATAAAAAATTTAAAAAAACTTTTAATATTGAATGAATTGAGACAAGTGGAAGAAAATAAAGACACAGGAAAATAAATTGTGTAGATAGCTGTGTTCACACACACAGTTCAGGATAAAGTTATTAATCCTAGTAGAGATGGACCACACATTGGCTTTAATTTTTCAAATAAATTAGACATTTAGTCTACTGAAAATATCAGAATTATGTGAAATCCTTTCCAATTGTGTTTCCAAATTAAATGGAGTGGAAAAGGTAAAGCAATACATTGAGAAGAACATATCAGTGTCCTAAGAGTGTATGTGTGGTTTGTACATGATAGTTTCCAAAAATCTGCTCAGTGAAAAAAGATTTAAAAATGGAATAAAAGTAATCACTGTAACTGAACAGAAGAGTATTAAGTGGAATGCAGCTATCTCTTGTATTGAGGCAGTTTAATGGGGAATTCATTCACTAATGTGACTGTACCTTGGGTGTATTTTATAAGTGGCTGGATCTAGAAGTTTCAATAATGAAATCAGATATATGATTCATAATCTCAAAATTGTACTTATTTATACTTTTACAGATAGCTTTTCCCTGTATGTAGTAGGACTACATTACATTTACTGATCATAATTGAGTGTTTTGTCATAGATGAAAATTCTTCTTTTATCATTTATTTACTTATTTTTATGTATCTTAGGGAAGGGTCTACAGGGTATTCAGGGTCTCACTACTAGATAAGACTTGTAGTGATACTCCTGTTTACAGCCTCCCAAGTGCAGGGGAGTACAGGTGTGTGCCACCACGTCCAGTCTCATTCACAGTCTCAGGGCGCCCTGGGGGTGGGGCCAGAAGGGCAGGCCCTGGGATTGAACCTCCAGCCCTTGTGGCTGCTTGCAGGTGCTTTAATCCACTGATAGATCAAAATTCTGAAAAGATCCCCGTTCAGCCAATGAATGGGGTAAGGCTGATGTGATTTCTGTTTGCCTTATCTTTGCAACCCAGGCAACAGAGGTCAGTTTTGTCCATACACCTGTGGAGTAATTATAGAAGAGGTGGTATGGTGAGTCTGATGAAAAACATAGGAACAGTAATGAAATTCCTGTTTATATCCTATAATGCTCTCTCTTCACCTAAGGGCACAATGTGGTATGACCTAAAATCTACAACAGAATAATTCTTGATTACACCTATCCATTGGTTCCTCCTGTATTTTCTTTGAGCCAGGATCATCAATTTAAAAAGAAAATTATCCTGGTGGTCTTTATTTCCAATATTTTAGGAATGAGCTTATGCAAAAGAAAAACATGTTCTAGATCAGAAACTGCTAAGTCTTTCCAAGCATTTGTTTTCTACACTTTCCATTTATTTATTTTTTTCAAGATTATTTTAAGTAGTGCATGCTGGCCTTAAACTCACTAAATATCCCAGGCTGACATTGAACTAACAGCAATCCTTCAGCCTCAGACTCCAGAGTGCTGGGATTATAGGTGTGTGCCAACATACCTGGCTGTACATTTTCCTTTTCAGTCTATAATATGGCACACAGACTAGATTTTCAGCTGCCTTTACAGATAATTGTAGTTCTGCAAGTCAGTACAGTCACCAAGGTGTAGAGTGGATATTGAAAGTTCTGGGATGACATAAAACACAAAGCCCCCATCCATTTCCTGGAAAATTTCCACCTACCTTTTCTGGGGCTAGACTAGAGGGATTTTTTAAAAAAATGTATTTAGCACAGGGTCTACGAGGTCTCATTACACAGATCAGAAACATAGTGATCCTACTGTTTTCAGGCTCCTAAGCACTGGGATTACAGGTACGCTCCACCACACCATCTCAGTGTCTCAGTGTGCTCTGGGGGTAGGGCTGGCACGGCACGCTGGGGATCAAACTCTGGTCCTGCGCTAGAGTAGATTTGTAGAATGCTGTTTTTGACCGTACAGATGAGAACATCTGGAGAAAGATTCTTTACCTGAGGCTCAAGAACTAAAGGATCTGCGAACAGACTCCAAGGGAGTCACAGACTCAGAAGGTAACAACTACATCATAATTTTTACTAACCTCTAACTAAAATGAACACATCTCGATTATGAATGTACACAAAAAATGTAATCTCAACAACATCTGGGCTTTCTTCATCTACAAAATTAATTCCCCTGCTTCCCCTCATCCCCTCTTTCTCTTTCCTCCCCTTCTCTCTTTCTCCCTTCCAGTCCTCCTTCTCTCCTCTCCTCTCCTCTGCTCTCCTCTCCTCTCCTTTCTTCTCTCTCTCTCTCTCTCTCTCTCTCTCTCTCTCTCTCTCTCTCTCTGAGACAGGGTCTCACTGTTCTGGAACTTGCAACAAAAGGACATTAGTCCTATTGGAAGAATTTCTCACTCTACTCTAGCATGACTTAGCTAATGTATTTTCAAAACTTCTATTTTCAAATAAGTTTACACTCACTAGTATAGAGGGTTAGAAAATATGTTTCCCAAATGATATGGGGTTGAATTTTTGTTTCTTTGATTAATTCACAAGGTATTTCCTCTAGGACAGGAATCCAGCCTAATTCCTATTTTCATTAATGAATTTTTTATTGAATTATAGCCATATCAGTTCGCATATGTATGGTCTATAGCTGTTTTCATACAATAGCCATGTTGTGTAGCTGTAACAGAAACAGTGTAGTCCTAGAAGCCTGAAATATTTAGTGACTGGTTCTTTTTAGAGAAAGCTTGCTGGTTCCTGATCTAAGTAAGATGAGAAGGAAGTCTTACTTATCTTACCATAAGTTCTGTGCACTGTAAAGATTTAAGGGTCTTAGTAAATCAGATTTTGAAGAATAAACCAGAGAGTAGACTATAAATAGGAGAATATAAACTAGTAGGATTTAAACTGAGTTTATGAATTACTCAGAATACATTTCTAATTAGAGAATATACAATGAAATCAATTATCTGAAGATTATACCAGGCAGCAAGAAAGTGTATGATTTCCAAGTTTTTTTAAAATACTAAAGCAACAATAAATTCAATGTGTCTTTTAATAGGAAAAATGTCTGTTTCAAATCAAGAGAGTGAAATTCTAACAAGAACAATCATTGGTATAATTGTGTGATATTTCTTACTTTCACGAGCATTATTAATGGAACTACAGTTTGACCTGACAATGAGCATAGCTTCCCTTGTGGCATTTTGGCAGTTTCTATTTCTGTTCTTTGAGAAATAAGAACAGACAAAGGATAAAAGTCCTTGCCTGAGCTGCTGAAACAATAACATAGTGTGAAGAATTTCCACTTACCTAAGAGCTCAAAAGATCCCGTTTTTATGGCTCCCTGAGAACTGGAAGCTTGACGGACACTCACAGAAAAGATCTTAGTTCCCTTAAAATCAGCAGTCTCACGGGGAAGATATCCCCGCCTTGGGGGTTCTCTGGAGAAATGAGGGTAGCAGAGAAATTTCTTTTAGGGAAGAAAAGTGTATCTGCTATGAAGAAGTCATGCAGGACCGCAGACGAGCAGTTGTGGTGCGTCCAGGCTGCACTGCAGAGGCAGGGAGCTCGCCCGCCAGGCCCAGCTGCGTCACTGCGGGCACCAGGGCATTACCATCTATTAGCGTCACAGCGCCTCAATTTCCTCTTAATAGAATAGATTGTATTTTAGAAGGTTTTGGTTATTCTTTAATGAGTATTTTTTCAATATGCTCAGGAGGAAAGCAAAACAACAATGTGGTTGGCACGCTTGGGCCTCGTATTGGGACGCAAAGTACAGTATTGCTGGCCTCTAGTGACACTTGAAAAATACTAGTAAATCTAAGTCCAGAAACATGAAGGTCTCTCCGAAGGAGTAGACGCTGTCCTCTTCTGCCCTGCTTTTTCCTGACATTACGTTATGCCTTGATCTCTAACCTTCACTGAAGAACTATAGTACCTGTTTTTAGGGAAGGTTCCTTCAGTCCTTTTCCCCCCAGCTCCTCCCGTTTACATCTTCTTCATCTGCTTTTCTTACTGGTCTTTCAAACAAAGTGACTCTGATTGGTTAATTTCCACCACACTGAGGTTTGTTAGGTGCCACTGTCAAATGTGAAAATATTGGAAACTACAGCAAAAAAATTTTTTTATTGTATTTTTCTAAACTCTGCAGTAAGAAAAATGATTTTTTAAGTAAGTGGGATAATATTTGAGGTACATACTTGAAAGCGAGCTCACCAGGCTTTAAAACACTGAAAGCAGTTGTGGGCTAACGTTGAAAATCTAGAAAGCTTCCTTCTGCAGGCTGCCCAGGTTTGCATTGCGCATTCTGCAATCACAGAAGGAGCCTGGCTGAGTAGAGAAGCAGTGAGTTAAGCCAAGGAAATGCACAGGTGTGGCATGGAGGAAAGTTCAAAGCTTTTGATGGACTCATGATTAAAACATTTGGAAGGAATTTGATGGAAAAATAAATGCAGGAAGAAAAATGGAGCTGGATTTTAAAAGAACTTATACAATTAGTTAATATGACTTAGTAAATATTTATGTTGTGCCTGCTAAGTGCTCTCCTCCACAGTGAACTTGGAATAATAATGCATAAGACACATCTTGTATTCTCAACCAATATCCAGCTTGACGGTAGAGAGAGGCAGATAAATAGAACTTCAGCAATGTTCAGCCTATGTGCAAGAATACGGATAGTTTGAGGGAAGATTTGAGGAAGAAATGGTGCCTAGAACAAGCTCTAAATGCTGCATAAATGGCGGGCTAGTTTTTAGTGAAGAGCCTGGCTTCTCAGGCAGATGGACCAGAGTGCAAAGCATAAAAGGGCCAAGTGAGACAGAGGACCACCAGCAGTCGGTGCCACTAGGCTACCAAGAGTTAAGTGGGGAAGACATTGGTGTAAGAGATTCTAGAACAGGGCAGGTCTTTAAGTCCTTGGAGGTCGTGCTCTGGGAGGACTGGCAGACAATGGGAAGACACTAGGTGCTTTAGGAGGGGTGCACTGGATCACTCCGATGCGGGCTGCCTGGTGAACCAAAAGCAGTAGCACTGTGAGCAAACAGAAATTCTGGTAGATAAGATACCATAGATAGGAAAAGGGGGGAGAACTGACCAAGTTGGTGGTTTAGTATTTGGAGATTTAATAGGAGCATACACTCCAGGTCTGTTGAGTTGAGAGATTTATGCTGCCATTAATAAGAAAAAAAAGAACCTATGAGATTTTTAAGAAAATTTTAGAATATGGTGGGAAATCTGGATTTTTGACTCAAATACATTGAGTGTGTTTTGTTTATAAATATTTCTATTATCATTATTATTCTACGTGTATCTAAAAACCAATATGATATATGGAATCACTTTGCATTCAAAGTGACAGGATAATCCTAGATACATTGAATAGGCAGTTAAAATTCTGCCTGAGAATTGGGAAGGTTCTTGTGATAGTTACAACACTTTAGTTCAAATCCAATACAAAGTACATATATCTAATTTGCCCTGATAAAGAATCACTTGGATTTTAATTGTCCTAGAGCTGAAGTACAAAATCCTATCCAGTGCAAAATGAGTGCTCATTATACTGTTTTCCTAACAGATTTGGTCTGGAAAACCACTACAGAAATCAGAAACGCTGCCTACCCAATCTTTGTGGGAAAGTTCTGGCTTATTTGCGCATAGGAATACTAACAATTCATTGTTAAGAAGCCCATTCATTCTCCTGCCCAAATAATACTTTAGACCACATGGGAAATAGCGTTTTGCTTATCCTGAATCACCGATCATTCTGCTGACATAGACTCTGTTCTGTCTGTTCTCCCCCCTAGAACGTGTGCTCTGACACAGGAGGGGGAAGACGCATCTTACTTATCTCCTTTCCTCTGGCCAAATATAATCAGCTTACAGCCAGTAATTGGTTTTTGAGTCAATTTAATTTATTAAATAATAAATATTACAAATATGTTTATTCAAGAACCTTTTTTTTTTTTTCTAAATCATTCATAGCGATCCAGCCAGTTTACTTACTGTCTTCTATCTCTGTCTGACATCAGATGATGCCAGGTAAATAACTGAAGCCAATCCGTCAAAACTCTATTTTACCCACATTGGATAAACATCTTTTCAAAATTGTATTACATGCTGCCGATAAGAGAATTTGCTTGAACCAATTGGACTTTTCTCGATGACTCAGGTCCATTTAGTAAGGATTCACCACTGTGCCTTACAGTAAAACATTACAGCTCTTTGAGGCCGTTGAACTAGGTAGGCCGGCTTGTGCTTAATATCAAGTGGGTCCACATTGCTGTATTTCCTTTTTTGTACTTCCATTGTGTACCACTTTGCTTCTGTCACCTGTCATTCTGAGTTACTAAGGACAGAGACATCCATACTTGTTAGAACAGTAATCTTAATATTAGACATGAAACACCTGAATCAGAATGCATTTATTATACGGATTCTCTCAAGTAATTGGTTTCCTAGAATACTGCCAGTTGACGTATTCTCCATTTCCTAATAGTCCTGGAATTATCTGAAAAAAAAGAGAAAAGACTCTTCTTTGAAAGTTAAATTAAGATATTTAATTATAGAAAAGAGTACATAAGTTACATGTAATATACTACTGTATTTTATAATAGACACTGAGAAATTATGTATTATCTTGTAACTCTTTGTGGATATTAGCAGTGCTTTACTTTCATGGATGACATGACTCTGTCTATCTCTCTCTCTCGCTCCCCTCCCCCCTCCTTGCCTCCCTCCCTACCTCTGCATACAACATATGTGTACGCAGGCCCATGTTTGCACAGAAAAGTGTCCCTGGTTTATAGTTCAGCCAGTTAATCCTGACTTCACACTGCTTTCTTTTCCCCTAAAATTTACCACTGAAATGGTTTCTTTGTAATAAACATCCCCCAAATAGTCAAGATTAGTTTCTGGTTGCAGCGTATACTGTAGGTAGCATTAATACCTCCATCTTTTGCTATTGTTTGAATTTCAAATGTGCCCCAAAGGCCTAGGTGTAGAAGGCTTGCTCATCAGTCCATGGCAGTGGTAGGAGACCATAAAATGTGAGGGAGAAATTGATTTTGAGGCATACTTTGAGGAAGATACTGGAATCCCATTCTCTTGCATCCCTGTTGGCCCCTGTGAGGTCAACAGCCTCTGGTGCACACCCTTCTGCCACATTTAATATGGAATTACAGATGAAAGCAACAGGTCAAAGTCCCCATGAACTGAAACCTCTGAAGTTGTGTCTCAAAACTAATCTTTCCCTTGGTTTAAGTTGATTGCCTCAAGTATGCTGCTGTAGCAATGGAAAGTAAATGCATAGCTCTGTTCCCCTGTCTGCTCCAGTGAAATTCACAACCCATAGGACCTATGGCCTACTCTCCATTAAAAGTTCCTCCCTACTAATTTTGAGGCTAATGATGAGCGAGGGGCTGCTATGCCCTGTTGTCCAGTCTCACCCTTCATTTCCTTTGACCTGGTGACAGCAGGTAGTGGAGCTCATCACTGTTGATCATTCCTTTCTCCTTGAAACAAACTTCTTTTGACTCCTGAGACCTCGTTTATTTTGGCTTCTTTTTCTATCAAGTGGACTACTCTCACTGAATCTCTATTGCTGGTTCTTCCTCCTCTCTTAGGGCTCAGCATTTGTGGCTCAGAGCTCTTCACTGCTTGTATTACTTGCCAGGGTAACATTACATACCTTATGTATTCAAATATCATTTATAAACTGACACTTACCCAATTACTATTTAAAGCTCTATTTCTTTCTTTCTTTTTTTTTTAAACTCTATTTCTAATCCCAAACATCAGTGTCTAATCTAACCTAATCCTAATTATCATCCATTATCTCTGTTTGGTTATCTTGAGTATATCTCTAAATTTAATAGATCATTAAACAAATTCATAATTTTTTTTTTCATAAAATGGTTCCTATTCTTTCATTTCAAAAATAAATCTATTCTATTAATTGGTTCAGCCTATAGTGTTGGGAGCTTAATGTTTATTACTCTCTTACCCTCTGAACATTATCTTATAGATACGTAAGAAATTCCAACAGCTTCTT
>NDGM011178362.1:0-21321 GCA_002564305.1 Octomys mimax | reverse complement strand
GAGCCATCTCCCCGGCCCCCACCCTTTCATTACAGTTTGTACTTTTGTGTCTAATTAAAGAGTCCTTTATTCTGACTTCCTAAGGATGTTCTGTAGAAGCTTGTAGTTTCCCATTGAGGCATTTTTCTTTGTATTTTAGGGAAGGGCCTAAGGGGTGTTCATGGTCTTGCTACTAGATTGAACTCATAGTCATCTGCCTGTTTACAGCCTCCCAAGAGCTAGGATTACAGGCATGATTATGCGCCACCATGCCCAGTCTCAATTGCTGTCTCAGCATGCCCTGGGGGGTGGGACCTGCTTGGCAGGCCTGGAGATGGAACCCCTGCCCTGCGCCTGCTTGCAAGTACTTTGATTCCCATAATCCCCATTGAGGTTTTTTGTTTGTTTGTTTGTTTTTTTGCAGAACTGGGGATTGAACTCTGGCCCTTGTGCTTGCCAGGCAAGTGCTTATTCTACTGAGCTATCTCCCTGGCCCCCTCTGTGCATTGAGCTAATCATCTGCTATTGCATTTCCACCTTGAGTACGGGGAGTTGTCTGACCACAGCTCAGTGAGCCAGGTCACTTCATTTCTCACTGGTTGGCAGTGCTGCTCACGGGCTCATTTCCAGCTGCAGGCCCTGTGGGTTTGCTTCTTCTGGTGCCTTCCTCCTGGTGTGCTTTGTGGGGATGACAGACTCCCTGCTTAGCTTTTGCTTTCCTCTTTGCTTTTTCTTGGGTCTCAATGTTTGGAATCACCTTAAGTTAATCAGTGTAAGGAGGTCTTGCATACATCTTGTTCAGCTTTTTGTGTGTGTATATATATATATATATATATGCTACTCTTGAAGGTATCTTAAAATTTACATCTTCTGCTACCTTGAAAGACGTAGTTTGTCAAGCATGGTTGATTACATTTTATGCTTTTTAATATTTAGTTATTCTATTTTTTCCTACCTCTATTAAAATAACCACATGCATTTTTGTACTTTTTTTAGTATTATTCAGTTTTTCTAGTTTAAAACAATCTTGTACTCTGAGAGCCTCACTTGGTTCTGATTTTTTTTTTTATAGGTTGCTGTATTCAGTTGGCTTTTATTTGTTTAGGTTTCTTGCTTCTATGTTCATGTGCAGAAGTGACTGTGATTTTCCTTTCTTGGTTTTGCTATCAGTGCTCCTGGGAAGGAATTAGTAGCTTCTCTCATAACTCTCCTAGAGGGACATGTGTACTGGTGTTAATGTATTCCTTGATTGCTGTTGGGTTTTGAGTGGTGGAGTTTTAGAAATAGAAGAGACTTTCAAGGCCTGTTTGGCTGAAACAGGAAGGGTTAAATGGGGGGGTCCCAAGTCCAGGGGACACTTTCCATCGATCTGTGACAGCTATTTAGTTCTAATAGACATCCTGATTCTGGTGGATAGGAAGTACCCCATTTTATTATCTAAATGTGTGTCTAAATGTCTTCTTCCTGAAGTCTGTGAATTCCAGTCAGAGAGGCTTGGAGACATCTCTGAGCCTGGTCACGTAGTTTCCTGGGCCTCTAGTTGAGTTCTGAGTGGAGAGCAGAGAGGACGCTGCAGGAATCGGGCACTGGCAGTACCCTGGGCACCGCACCAGCTGGCAGACATCCCTACAGCATTGCTGAGGGTAATTTTCACCTGGAATATCAAAGAAATGGTTAGCATATAAGATTTTTGTGGACATTTGTAAAGATTTAGTGTATTTTTGGAAAATCTGAAAAGAGAAATTATATGAAGGTTCTGTACTTAAGAGACTTGACTGTACCTACCTAGACTTGTTCTTCACCCAGAAGAACTTCTTGAGCACCCTCTAGTGTTAACTTAGACTGTGCTCTGCTGGCCGTTCACCTGGTGTGCTGTGCTGCTGCTGTGGCTTAGGGGGATTTGACTGTGCTAGGGGTTTAGCCCCTCAGTTCTGTTCATATCAGATTTTAGGTCACCCTTACATTTGTGCTGAACACCTGAGCCTGATGCAGTAAGAAACTGAAGGAAGGATGCATCTCTTATCTGAAATGATTTTAGCAAATATGCAAGCTCAAGGTCTGTGTAACTTTGTGTTTAAGTGTATTATAGGCTTTATTTTGGTAGAAGTCACTCACTTATTTATTTAACCATTTTAATTTGGAAACATGGTTTTCTTCCCCCTTTTTCATAATACAGTTTTGTTATGTCCAGGCTAGTCTTGAACTGATAGTTCTCCTGCCATTGAGTTCAACCTCCTGAGTTGCTGGGACGGCAGCTGTCCACCACTGTGCCTGGCTCACTTACTTGTATATTATATATGGAGAGGTGTGCCACAGTACAATGCATAATAATAAACCACATTTTTTTGTAGTTTCTTTACACATTCTTTCTCTGATTAGTAGAACTATTAGTCATGTAGCTTTATTTAGTGCTGTGCTCTGCTTGTATCTTGGTGGGAACTGAGAGTAGTATGTTAGATATTTCACACCTGCTTTGACAGCCTGCTTAGTTGTCCACCATGGCAGTTCTGCTTCCCCTCAGTGGGCTCATCAAGACCCCGGCTAGTGCTTGGTGAGGCTGCCCTCTACGAGGTCCTGGCCTGAGCCCGTAAATGCTCAAAAATTGTGGCTTTGCTTCTCCAAATGTTGTGGAAACAAGTAAAAATTGATTTCCTTTGAGACAGAGTGACTCACAATATTAAAAGTGGACTGAAATATTTTAAAATATATGGTTCCTTTTTCCCCATATAGACTATTTTACTTTTCAAGATTGTATTATTTTTATGTTGAAATACTTGCTTTATAGGTGTAGATTCCTCCAGATCATATTTTTGAGACAGGGTTTTGATAAAACACAAACACATACATGTACAACTTTTGTAAGCTAAAAAACGTAGTCTTCACCGTAATGTGGGTAATCCATCCATCAGAGACAGAGTTTGAGAGCCTCGGCATGGCCTTTGGCTGGTCTTCCTGGCCTTTGGAAATGGAGGGCTGTTTGGGAAAGCCAAGGTGTATTCTAAAATGTTAGCTTACACATGCTTCACCTTTGTTGTGTACATGCTGACTGCTTTCCCCTCTTTCTCCACCGAGCTGTTCTACCTGAGTATACTTTAAGAACACCCACTTAGGGCTGGGGATTTAGCTTAGTGGTACAGCGGCTGCCTGGCAAGCCTGAATTCCTGAGTTTGATTCCTGGTACCAAAAAAAGCACACTGAGGGACTCCCTAAAGTTTTAGCAAAGTTGTTGAATCCTAACTTATGCAACTAATTTTATATTTATCAGAAGTAATAGGTTAAGATTGTACCCTGTGTTTTCAGGGCACCCTTTATGTCTCTAATTTTTTTAAGGGATCCTCCCCATTTACACCTATATCTAAATGGACATGCTAAGATGAAGATGGACATTATTAAAATTTTTCTAAATCATAAGCAGTTTTTTACTCAAAGAATGGAAACAACTTAGAGTTTCAATAAAGATTTTTTTTCCATTTAAATTAGGATTAAATGCTGTCAGAGTTTTGGAAAAAAATCATTATTTAGAAAATCACCTTAGACTAAATGGTAGTAATTATTATAATAATGCTCATAAGTGATGTAGTGCTTATAAGACATTATTTTGGGTGGTTTAATATTGGGGAGCAATCTGGTGATCAAACCCAGTACCTCACACATATTAAACAAGTGCCACATTTACATTCTTATATGTTATCCTAGTTAGTCCTTTTAATAATCTCCAGTTAGATATTATTTTTCCTGTTTTATAAGTAAGGGATTCAGGACACACAAATAAGATCTTTTCTTGCTTAAAAAAACCCAGGTCTTCTCAAAATGTGCTGTTAAGTAGTAGCCACTAACTACAGGGCTGCTGGGCACCTGACGGGTGACCAGCCTATGTTGAGGTAGGCTGGAGATACACATAAAATACCCATTTCAATGCCAAGTTAAAACAGGGAGCATGTACGCGCAGTATGTTATATTGATGGTGTGTTGAAGAGCTTATGTGGTAGATATATTGGGTTAAGTGAAATATGTCATTGATATCAATTCCACCTATTTCTGTTCATCTTATTAAATGTATGTACTAGAAAATTTAGTTACTTTTGTGGCTTGTGTTACATTTCTGATGGACAGTGTTTATCTGCAAGTCTGCCCAAAGGGTCAACAGACAGCTTTCCCTCCCCCTCCTCCTCCTCCTTCCAGTCTCTCTCTGCCTGGGTCTTCAGGTTGGGGTGAGTTTACCACCTAAACACTGACTCCATAGCTGGGCGTGGTCGTACAAGTCTGTAATCCTAGCATGCCAGGAGGCTGAGGTGGGAAGATCACAAATTTGAACTTATTGTGAACAGTTTAGCAATGTAATGAGACCTTGTCTCAGTAAAAATTTCAAAAGGGGTTGGGGTGGTATCTCAAAGTGAAAGCCCTGGCTTTAGTCCCCAGTAAAGGGGAAAAACTCCATATAAGTAGAAATACTTCCCATATTCTGCTTCATTATAACTGTTGTGGTTGTTGTTATCATTAATATTACTGATTTTAGTCATTGCTTCTGGAATACTCCATGGAACATTAGAGCTTTTGTTCCCTTTAATTGCTGTGCTCCCACTACATATAATTGACATACCCCCTCATAGTCCCATCCTTCTAATATTGCAAACTTATATTGTTTAGGGCAAGATTCAGTGCTTGCTATTATGTATATAAGTACTAGTTATAGCTGAGCTCTGTTATGAACTGCTTTCTGCCTCCCCCCCTCTTAATCTTAGCACAGTAATTGCTTATCCTGTAATCAACCACCTTGCTATTGCTCAGTTGCTTAGCTGTCAGCTACTTGTCCTAACTCTTATCACCTGTTCTTCAGCCTTGTCTGAAGTTCATCTGCAGGCGTGCAGGGCTTGCTGGGTGTGCCAGGTCTCTGTGCCTGGTGGGCCGCCCCGTGCCCAAGGCTATGGTGCCAGGATCTCCCTCAGGATCCTGGACTTTCCTGGGCCCTTCTCTTGGCTCAGTCTTTCTGTTTCCTTCATCTTCCTCTTTCTTGGTTAATTTCCTCATTTTGGAGTTCATTTTTAGTAGCTTCCTGAAAAAGGGGGCATGGGATATTTTTTCAGACCTTGCATATTTAAAAATGTTTCTTTCCTTTGCGTTTAGATGCAGCTGGAAGTTCAAAACTATTCTCTCAGAATTTTGAAGCTATAGCTTTGTTTCTTTAGCTTCCAGAGTTGTTCTGGGCAAGGTCTGACACCTGATCCTTTAAAGTCTCTACCTCATATCCCCAGTCCCCAACTTTTAAAAGATTTTTTTCTGTTCCCAATGCTTAAAAATTCACTATATTATTTGCCCAAAAATGGGTCTGTCTTTATCCTGAGTTTTATGTGCTAGTCCTAAACTGATCCTTTAATTTTAATTTATTTTTTCTTTACTTTTTTCGTCTTTCTGTTTTTGCTGAAGTTTCTGATTTACTCAGCTTTGTCTTCCTACTCTCCTGGTAAATTTTTCATTTCGGCTGTTGTACTTTTAATTTGTTATTTTCTAAGTTTCTTTTTTTCAACCTTTTTTTTTTCTTTATGGATGTTTTATTTCAAATTTCCCTAATAATAAGCTTTTTGTTTGTTTGTTTGTTAGTGCTCTCCTTTGGCTCCGCAATTTCTGTGTTAGCCAAGTAGTTTATTCTGTTTGGTTGGTTTTCTTTCATGCTTGGCTCCTGCCTTAGATTGTGACTTGTGACTGTTTCCTGGTTGTTTGCTTATATTTGAGAGCAGAACATTAAAATGATGCTTAGAATTTGTACACATGGGTGTGGACCCATTTGGAGCTGTCTCCAGGCTATGTCCTTGGAGAACACCTGATGTCAGTATTTTTAGACTCTGCCTTCCATCAGTCCAGTATTCTGAATGTGAAGGGTTTGGTCTCCCCTCTAGAGAGTTCATACAGGGTACAGAAGCCTGTGAGTTGGGGAAAACTTCTTTATCTCAGTAGGATAGCCTCCAACTTACATATAAGGGATCCTCTAACTGAGCACAGTAAAAGGGAACATTAACTTTTTTATTGCCAAGTAATATTCTACTCTATGGATAATATCATGTTTTATTTACCCGTTCATTAGTTTATGGACACTTTTGGTTGTAATACTACTGTGAATACACCTGTATAAGGTTATGTTTGAATATGTTTTTATTTTTCTTGAATATATGCCTAAAATAGAAATGTTCTAACTTTTGAAGAACTGCTAAAGTATTGACCAGAATGACTGCAACATTTTACATTCCCACCAGTAATGTGTAGAGTTCTCTCTTACCCTTATCACTGCCAATACCTCTTTTTCTTTTGAGCTAGACACTTAATATAAAGTGATGTCTCATTGTGGTTTTATTTGTATTTCCTAGATAGCTATTGATATTATGCATTTTTATGCTTTTTTTCATGTGCTTATTTGACCATTTTTATATCACTGAAAAAATGTCTATTCATATTCTTTGCCCACTTCTAAGTTGGCTTATTTATCCTTTTCTTCAATTATAAGAGCTTTGTCATATATGCCAGATACAAGTTTCTTTATTTCTTTTTCTTTTTTTTTTTTTTTCTTTTCTTTTCTTTTTCTTTTTGTGGAATCGGGGATTGAACTCAGGCTCTTGCGCTTGCCAGACAAGCTCTTATTCTACTGAGCCATCTCCCCGGCCCCCCAGATTTCTTATAAGATGTATGATTTGCAGATTTTTTGGGGGGGTCATGTTTTGTGCATTGTTCTGCTTTCTTTGAAATACAAAAGATTCTTATATTTTACTGAAGTCTAATTTACCAACTCTTTTCTTTTGTCATTTGTGCTTGGGTATCATCTAAGAAAATATAGAGCAATGAAACACCCATTTTTTTTTCCTTTTTTTTTTTTTTTTTTTTGATATAGAGTCTTACTACGCAGTTTGGACTTCTGGTGATACTCCAAGCTATCTCTCCAGCCACAATTTTTTTTTTTTCCCTAACAGTTTTGTAGTTTCAGCTTTTATATTTAAGTCTTTGATCCATGTTGAGTTAATTTTTTTGACATAGTGGTACAGAAGGGACGGATTTCAGTATGTTGCATGTGCATATCCCGTAGCCCCAGCACTGTTGTTGGAAGGCTACTTCTCCATCATATTGTTGACATTCTTGCTGAAAACTAGTTGGCCATGAATACAGATCTGTTTTTAGATTTCCAGTTTTATTCTGTTGATCATCTGTGCGTCTGTTCTTACAGTAGGGCCACATTGTTTTGAAGTGTGTATATTGTTTACATGGGAAAGGCTGAGCTTTCTAGCTGCTTTGTGTATATTTTTCCCCAAGATTGTTTTGGCCACTCTAGATCCCTTCCATTTCCATGTACATAATAGAAGAAGCTTGTCAGTTTCTACACAGAAGTGCTTTAGAATTTGATAATGGGTTGTGTTCCATCTGTAGATCAGTTTGGGGAATATTGCTGTGTTAGTTGTTGTAAGTGATTTTAATTCATAAACCTAGGTTATATTCCCATTTGCCTAAGGCTTTAATTTCTTCCAGTAATGTTTTATGGTTTTTGACTTACAAATCTTATATTGCTTTTCTGTTTGTTTGTTTTTGTGGGGGTGGGTGGGGCGGTGTGTTGGGGCATTCAGCCCTGGGCCTGGGCCTTCCAAATGCTAGGCACATGCTCTACCATTGAACTACATTCCCAGCCTTTTTTGTTCCTTATTTCAAGACAGGATCTCACTAAGTGGCCCAGGCCGACTTCCAATTTATACATCAGCTTCCTAGCTGGGATTTCAGATGTACACCACTATGTCTGACTCTAAATATTTTTTTCTTGGCATTATAATGCGATTGTTTTCTTTATTTTACTTTAAGGTTGTTCTTTACTGGTATATACAAATGTAGTAGATTTTAAAATGCTGATATTATATCCTGCAACCTTCCTCAATTGGTTTATTAATACTAATAGTTTATTTGTATTTATGATTCATTAAGATTTTTTATATGCAAGAGCATGTTTGTAAATAAAAGTTGCTTTTTTCTTCATCTATATGCCTTTTCATATAAGTACTCTGACTAGAGCATCTAGTACAGTGTTGAGCAAACATCCTTATCTTTTCCTCCTCTTGGGGAGAAAAAAATCGATTATTAAATATAATTTTAGTTGTAGTCATAGATGCCATTACTTAGGTTATAGTATGCTCTCTTCTATTCTTGTTGTAATAGACTTTTAAATATGTAACAAGCATTCTGATTTTTTAAAAAAATGATCGTGTGCTAATTTTTATTCTGTAAATATGTGATCTATTATATAGATTAATTTTCAGATATTAAGTAATCATTTCATTCTGGGGAGAAATCTAACTTGGATATGGCATATAATATTTTAAAACATTGCTAGAGGGCTGGGGACATAGCTCAGTAAAATAAGCACTTGCCTGGCAATGGCAAGGTCCTGAGTTCAGTCCCTGGTACTGCAAAATAAAATGAAATGAAATGAAATGCTAGATTTGATTTGCTAGTATTTTATTGAGAACTTCTGTGGTTTTATTAGGGATATTGATGTCCATGCCCTGGGTCTCTGTAAGTAGTTTTTAAGCTACCGATTAAATATAGTATTTTGGTTAAGGACAATTACAAGTGAATATTTAGTCACCAATTCATACTGGAGTTTTATTCAGCCAATTTTTTTTTTCCTATGTAATGTCCAAAAAAAGATTTTGATAAATATAATTTGACTTTTTTTCTTCTTATAGTTGCTGTGGAAATCAATAAACAATGACGTCTAAGAAATTTGCTGTTAAAGTAAGTAATACTTAGTTTTCAATATGAGTTCTGTGTTAATTGAAAATTGATGTTCTTAACTTTATTCTATTTATACTTGTGGTTCTGAAAGCTTTAAGCAGATACATTGAAATTCTTTATTTTAAGACTAATGGGAGAAGAAAATTAATAGCTTATATAGTTACAAGGAGTTCTTTGCCCAAAAAGTCTCGTGTTGCATGACTTTTGGTTACAGCTTGGTCCTCAGGGTTAAAAACTCATTCACATTGATGTCTGTATCAGCATTTCTGACTCTGACAAGGCAGAAAAAAGTCAAAGAAGCAGGAAAGAAAGAAGCAGTATATCCTGTATGCCAGAAGGGGGCTCTTTTTGCCTGTCTGCCTGACTGCCCTCTTTGATTTTCTTATGAATATTCCTTCCTTATCCTTTGATGGCCTGGGCTGCTATCATCTTGAGGTGTAGAGGGATGGTAAGATTCTGTGTGGGGAAGATGAGAGGAAAAATTAATAAGTAATTAGTATAACCTCTTGGACACCTTTCACACATTGGCTGTTCTTTTGGTATTTTCCTTTGTGCAAATATTATCTTATATACCAGTTTAAAATGTAAAAGTATAAATTACAGTAGTTGATTGATCTCATAAGTAATTAATACCATAATTTTATTCTTAACCAGGTCAGTGCTTATTTAGATCTACTAATAAGTTATAAATTTTATTGCTTACAATTACTTCTTATACCTATGTACTCTTTAGTACTCCTGGGCCAGGGAGATGGCTCAGTGGAATAAGTGCTTCCCTGGCAAGCTCAAGGGCCTGAGTTCAATCCCTGGTTCTGCAAAAAAAAAAAAGAAAAAAGGAAAGAAAGGTTTAGGGACCCGGGAGGTGGCTCAGTGAAATAAGCGCTTCCCTGGCAAGCTCAATAACCTGAGTTCAATCCCCGGTTCCACCAAAAAAAAAAAAAGAAATGCTGTCTTTCTCTTTAGTACCCCTTCCAGTGAGGGTGTATAAGTGGTGAACAATCAATTATCTGTCTAAACATATTTTATTCTTACTCTAGATAAGAATTCTGGTTTGAGCATTGACTTACAAATTTTATATTGCTTTTTGTTTTGTTTTATTTTTGTGTGTGTATGTGTGTGTGGGGGGGGGGGTTGGGGCATTGAACCCTGGGCCTGGGCCTTCCAAATGCTAGGTATGTGCTTACCATTAAACTATACTCCCAGCCCTTTTTGTTCCTTATTTCGAGACTGGATCTCACTAAGTAGGCCAGGCCAACTTCTCTATCTGTTATTGGCACTGAGAAATGTTTTTGATATCTATTAATGTTGAAAAACTGCCTTAAATGTTAGTGGCTTAAAACACCAGCCAGGGCCGGGGAGATGGCTCAGTAGAATAAGCGCTTCCCTGGCAAATGCAAGGGTCTGAGTTCAGTCCCCTGTTCTGCAAAACAAAACAAAACAACAACAACAAAAAAACCCCAGCTATTTTATTATCTGTCATGATTGTGCTGGTTGCCTAGCCCAGTTGGTTGACTGGGCTTCAGTTATCTAGGGATGCGATCTACACGGACCATCAGAGATGCATTTAGAAATACAGCCTGATGGTAAATAACAGATCAAATAACTAGATTTCCAGTATGGTTGCCCCTGATGAGTGTATTGGTGGCTAAATGGTGCCCATATTTTATTTTATTTTACTCTGTGTTTTGCATTAATATATGGACATTAGGTGAATAGGTGAAATTTTCTTTTTTTTTTTTGGCGGAATCAGGGATTGAACTAAGACCCTTGCGCCTACCAGGGAAGCGCGTATTCCACTGAGCCATCTCCCCAGCCCCTAGGTGAAGTTTTAAAGGATTAATTTATGCAGATTTTTTATATAGATATGTCTACTTTTGACTATCTGGGACGAAAAATTGTTAAAGCATGGTTTTTAAAGCAACAGAACAACTTATGAACATCAAATAATTTGTCACTTGTACAAGGTTATTATAAGACTTTCCCTGGAATGGTGAAGTTAATTTGCTGTGCAAACAGTGTATATCCTTTTCAGATGAAAAGTGGGTCTTCTGACTTCCCAGAAAATAAGTGCTTTTTCTTCTTTTCTTTTTCTGTTTTGTTCTTTTTAACTTCAGTTCTGTCCTACAACTGCCTCCTAGGCCAGATTGCCAGGAAAGGGCAGCAGTGCAGGAGATGAAGAGTCCTTGGAACTACAGCATCAGATTCTCCTGCCATCTGGGCCTACTACTTATGGCAGTGAGGCATGCGCTTCTGCACTTTAGTGACTCTTTGATAAAGAAGTGGAAGGTTGTAATAAAGGCACAGAGCAGTGTTAATCCCAACCTTTGCACTCATCCTAATTGTTACTTTTTATTTTGTTGTCATTCTGGGGATTGGACTTACTAGGCAAATATTCCACCACCAACCTATACCAGACTCAACCAAATATTTAAAAATTTTCCAGACCATAAAGTCTAGACCAGTTAGAGGTCAGCAAATTATAGCCCACATGGCAGCTGCTTGTTTTTATAAATACAGCTTTATTGGTATACAGCCTCTTCAGTTTGTTTACAGGTTGTCCCTGCTGCAATGGGAGAGTTTAGTAGTTGCAACAATGATCTTATTACCTGCAAAGTCTGAAATATAAGCAAACATGTATATATATATATATATATATATATGTATATACATAACATATGATATGTGTCATATATCATATATATGTATATACATGTTATATGTATATATATGCATGCTTTGATCTATGTGTATAGTAAGTATATAAATACATCTCTTTGTACAAATCTCAATTCCTACTAGCCACGTTTCAGATGCTAAGTAGGCACAGATGGCTAGTAGCAGCTGTGTTGGCCAGCATGGATTTATTTTTACTTTAAAATTTATTTTATACTTTTTTCATAATGCCTGAAATGCAATCCAGACAAGTGCAGTACCACTGAGCCATAGCCCCAGCCCTCCACAAACAGAACAGATTTAAGTGGTTGGGTCCTTCTGTACTCTCCCCTCCTGCCCTTGTGAGTAAGCATCCAGGGGGAGTTACTTAGAGTAAAAGTAGCTGCAGAGGTCAGTTGGATCAACAAGGTCAAGGCAAGGTCTTTCCTTTGCAAGTGTAAGTGGGAAAGACATGGGCACATGAGGTATTGGTCATGGACACCTGCCCACTAACGCACAAAACTTTAGTGAAAAAACATTATTATTGGGCTGGTGAAATAGCTTATTGGACTGGGTGCCTGCTTAGGCAAGAGCAGGGGCTGGGGTTTGATCCCTGGTACTACATGCCACACCGGCCCCACTTATGGGCTCACTAGCCAGTGACTGAGTCCGGGTGTAGTGGTGCATACCTGTAATCCCAGAGCTGGGGAGGCTGAAAACAGGAGGATCACTATGAGTCTGAGAACTGTGTAGTGAGACCTTATACCAAATACAAAAAAAGTTATTGTTGTTGTTGTTGTTATTATTATTTTAAAGAGAATACAAAATAATAATAGAAAGATCAGAAATGATACAAAATTTCCTAAACAAAATAATAGAAATTCGATAGTGGTTGTTGTATTATGTAATTTTCTTAAAAATGTTCTACCTCAGGGAAGTTGATAGGTCCAGCCCTGACTTTCAAGGTATTTAAAAGGATTTAATGTTGCCAGCCCTCATTTCAAATAACAGTTATATCTTAAGATTTAAGATTTTCAACTTGAATTTCAGCAGTGCAATACTATGAAATCTTCCTACTTCATTGTGTGTCTCTGTAGATCATTTCCTCTGCTTCCTGCATCTGTTTTCTTGGATTAGTTAGGTATTATACCAAAGTCCACAGTTCTTTTGGCTACAAAGATTGTTTTGCTGCACATCCCCACCCCCAGCCTACTTTATTGTGGGTGGGAAAATTTTTGTTGTGAGAGCTTGATTAATTAGAAGGGATTCCTGGCTTCCCTAGCAATGGCAGCCTGGGAAGATTACAGAGGCTGGCTTAGTGACAGAGGCCAATCTGTATTAAAGGAAAAACTTGGGCCAGCCAGATTTCCCTGGAATGTGGATCTGGCTTTGTCTTCCACAGGGACTATGCAGTGACCCTCTGCTCCTCCTTCCCACCCATTCCTGAAGACTAAAAGCTTTTACTTTTGCTGTTGATAGTTGTCCAGTTTTTATTTGGGGGCTGGGTAGTGAGGGTAGGAAGCCTAAGTCATTTTCTGAATTTAAAGTAAGAGATCTAAACTTTTACTAATGTGTAGGAGAAAAGCAGAGATTTACTTTATGTATTTTTTAAAATTCCTTAACATCATTTACTATCTATGTTTTTCTTTCCACTCCTTTGTGGCAATTATAGTCTTATGTTCAGCTCTGAATTTCAGTGAACAGTCTTTGCATTCCTTTGAACACCACAAAAAGAAAAATTTGCCCAAGAATTGACAGTAATTTCCTCATTATAGTAAAAGTAAATGTGAAGAACTATGCTTTAAATTTCCAGAGAAAGAGACAGTTGAATAGCCAGTGGTCGGTCTGGAGCCTTTTGTCTTGCTGCTTTGCCTTGATGAATCACTTAGGTCCCGTGTCCTAGGTTTTTAGTCTACCTAAAGGGGAATGTGACACTGACTGTGTCACCAGTGCTCATTTGAAAATCGGTGCATTGATCTTGTGTGTTGCATTGAAATAGACTTAGGCAAGAATTTTCATGTTGGTTGAGTTATAGGAACAGATTTTGTACTACTAATACTTAAGGAAAACAAAACTGAGATACCTTTATAGAGTAAATAGAAACATCTAAACATTTATTCTTTAGAGGAAATGAATGTAATTGAGGAGAGTGGGACCTGTATCCCTGGAAAGGTTTTTTAAAAACATTTGTCTTTGTGAAATTTTTCAAAGCAAGAGTGTCTCTGTGCTGCTTTGTCCTGATGTTTACCTTCTTCTATTTCTAGCTCCTCCTTAAGTCTGTTTACTCCTTACAAGAGCTTTATGTTTTCAAGACATATGATAAGTGAGTTTTGTAGTGATTGACAGCACCCTCAAACTAAGAGAATCTACTATTTTCTCCAACACATATTTTCTGTTCTGTTGCATTGCCCACTCCAGAACATATTCAGTTAAGTGTGCACTGACCACTAGACTAGATGGGATTGAAATAAAATTCCTAAAGGTTTACTAACAGTCACACAATTAGTGCGGCCTCTCCTTTTGGGTGCCTACAGCATGTTTGAATACAGCCCTGGCTTCTCATCCTCTTTGTATTTTCAACCTTCCACCTGCTTCCAAAACATTTTTGCCTAAATTGATTCCTAAAACACCAAAGGATTGAATTTATCATAGTTTTCTTTTTAACTGGCTTTTGCTTCGAAAGTTCCTGGTATCACCAATGATGGCTTCTTGTCCTTATTAATAGTTGCCTGTTTAATGGATTTTTCCTCTGCAAAGTATCTTGGATTTCCTTCCTTTCCAAATCAGACCTTTAATATCCTTATCTTTTTTTTCCTCTCCTGTGCTAATCTCTGGACAATCTCTCTGCCTTTTTTGTCATGCCATTGCAGTTCATCTAGACAAGCACTAGCGGAGTGTTTTTGTAACATTTCACTCTGTTTCTTCCCTTATTGATCAGGGTAATTCTGATTTAAAAAAAAAAAAAATCAGATATAATCTAAACTCTCCAGCCAGAGGTAACACACTTTGATAATTATTCTCCCCTTCTTTAACTTTGACACAGTTTTCATCTTGGAACTTGGGCAGATGGCCCACGTGTTGTATGGAACTGATAACTTATATTTCTTGGAGTCGTCAGACCTATGCTTTTCTCTCTTCCTGTTATCACTCACCTTTGCTTGCTTGATCAGTACACATCATCTTTTCCCAGGCTTGATTGTTAATGATTCATTTGTTTTACATAAACTTTTCCTATGTTTATAACCCTCTTATTTTGTGTTCTTTGACTAATAGGCACAGCTTATGTTGTCATGTTTTCTGCATGTTCTCCCGTTGTTTGGTATGCATTTATGTACACTGTTCCAAACCCCATTCCCTTAAGAGGAGGAGAGCCTGTGCTCTGTTGCTTTTGTGTCTGCATGGGTCTTGGATACTCTAGAGCAAGTGTGAGGTACCCATGATCCTTACTTCCTTGTTCCGAAGATAAGTTTCTTTCCTCCTAGAGGAATTGGGAGTTAAGAATTTCTTGCTGGTCTTTTTTTTAGTTCTAGTCAGGGAATGTTGTAATCTTCAATTTGTGGTTCGGTTCGGTTCGGTTCGGTTCTTTTCTTTTCTTTTCTTTTCTTTTCTTTCTTTTGGTGGAACCGGAGATTGAACTCAGTCCCTTGCACTTGCCAGGGAAGCGCTTATTCCACTGAGCCATCTCCCCGGCCCCCATTTCTTTTCTTAAAAACATTTGTCTTAATATGTTTCTTTTTTACACATCTGCAGTTCCCCTTTGAAATTGCTTTCTTAAACAATTATTTTGGAAATAACCAAAATATTATGTAAGATTTGTTTCTATATGCATTATACTTTAAGGATATATTTTCATTTTGACTAACTTCTTAGTATTAATCTTGATAATTTAATGTTTCAATAGATAAACAAATCATGTGCTTTCAATACTTCATCTGTGTAAGAAGTAATCCTTACTGGAAAGGATGTCTCACAATTCAGAACTCAGAAAGTGCCTTGGATTCTCTCTTGAGGGCTGTAGAGGGCGTCATTGGCCTATGTTTAGTAGGGTGACTTCTCTGAAGACTGAGCCAAGGAATCACAGCAACTAAAGTGCTTTTGCAAATCAGTGGCTTATTGCTAAATGATCATGAAATGACCGTGCTGGGTAGTTCTGTACATGCTTATGTCCATAGCCTGTCATGAACATGTCTCTGTAGATTGCTCTGTCTCAGGAGTCCTCTCACTAGGGTACAGTCCCATGGATCACTGCAGTGGAAAAGTGAACAACTACAACTATCCAGAGTGGCTTCGGAGAAACCATTCTTAGACTACTGCTTGTGTGCTTCTGTTCCAGCTTCAGAAACCTGGAAATGATGCGCTACAAATAAAAATCCCCTTCGTCCTTGAAAAGCTTTGGGAGCCCTGCCCAGTCCTGCTTCTGCTTTGCAGTAAAGTCTTAAAGGGGTTGACTGAAACTAAGATGTCCTTGAAACATAGTGTTATGGTTACTTTTCTTTGTACTCACATTTCCTCATTGTTATTTTTAATGTCAATTTGTGGGTGGGTAGGATGGGGATTAAGTTTCCTTACATTCTGAAGTCCTTGGGACTTCAGGACATTGCACAGAAATGACCTGTGTGCAGTATTCTAGTCATTAGCCAAAGACACTAATATAAAGATGCATAATATTTAAGATACTTCTCATAGTAACTGCCTCAAAAACCCATGATTAAGTAATATAGGAAATTAGGCCTCTGTACATATCACTTCATCACACGTGAGTAGCATGTGACAACAACAATGTAATTTTAAGAGTACTGGAAGCCTCATATTATTAATAGTTACTCTGTATACTCAGACAATGTGTGCACATCTGGTATGAGGTAAGACATGAGTGTGACATGAGATGAGAAAAGAATGTTAGTTTGTTCATTCCACAGAGTATCGCATCATAAAGACTGGTGAGGCAGGTATAGGTCTAACATCTTAATTGTCATTGCTTGAAAAACATACTAGAGTTTATGGAGTGCACAGTGTCTATGTTGTGATTTCTGTGATTCTTTGTAAACTACTCATGTAATTCTGGGTTTTTTTGTAGTAAGTAGTTCTTGAAATTTGGGCCATCAGCTCTTTTTTTTTTATGTATTTAGTACAGGGTCCACAGGGTCTCACTACACAGATGGGACTCATAGTGATCTCCTGTTTTCAGCCTCCCAAGCACTGGGATTACAGGCACGCACCACCACACCCAGTCTCAATCTCTGTCTCAGTGCGTCCTGGGGTCAAGGCTGACACTACTCATGGGGGATTCAACCCTCATCCCTGCGCCTGCCTAAGCAGGCACTTTAGTTTACTGAGCTATCTGGCCAGCCTGGATCTTCAGGTTTTGAGGAAAGGAGTCTGAAGGATAAAGCTAGCCTCACACTTCATTCAGGATTCCTGAATTAATGTGGTTTCACTTGAGAAAATTGGATGACTTTACAGAAATTGTGTTATCTCTGAGCATCCACTTCTTCAGCCTATTATAGGAATGACAGCATTGTATATTTCACTCAGTTTCTTTTCATATCAAATTAGCAATAAGAGATACAACTCTGTGAAAGGGTTTGGAAAAATAAAAATACTTTGTGCATAGCATGGGCCCTTAGTAATCGTTTTGCAGTGATGTTATATAATATTAGAGCAACTTTCCCTTTACTTTTTTCCTGCTCTCATAATTCTTAGCGTGAGGACTAGTCTAATTCTTTTCATATGTGAGTCTTAGTTAGCAAGTTTTTATTTATTCCTGCCTTACAATGTCCTGGGTTAGGCACTACTTACAGGGATAGGCTGATTGTCCTTGTCCTCAGGGAGTTTCCTAGGAAAAGTTAAGGTGTTACACTTTATAAAGCAGTAGTTAGTGAAACTGGCACCAGTGCGCTGCTGAGCTATGACTAAATGAATTCTGAAGTATTGTTCTGATCAGTTTCTGAAATGGATATTGTGGCAGAGTCTTAGTTGAGTCAGTTGGTTGGGTGCCTGTTTGTCAGTTTACACCATGGGCTGCATAGTAGATGGCTAGGATTAGAAGTTGGGAAGGTTGGATATTAGTCCTTGATATTGATTCCTGACTAGAGCCAAGTCAGGCAGTATCTTTCATTTCAGTGATCTCTGTTTGTATAACAGGCAGCCCCAAAGTGCTCGCAAATCTGTGGGTCAGACAGTACAGCTGGGCAGTTTTTCTGCTTTGCTCTGCACTGCCTGGGGTCATTTACTTGCTTGCCTTCAGTTACCCTTTGGGGTTACAGAGCTCAGGACCACCTCACTTGCCCACATGTTCACCTTTGCACTGCTCTCTCTCCATAGGGTGTTTGGGCACTAAGGATATTGTTCATTAGTGTGGCTTGAGTTCCCTCACAGGATGGCAATGACTTCTGAGAGCATGAAGGTGCAGGCCAGCTTCTGGAGGGCTCCCCGGGGACCTGACACACTGCTTCTTCCACCATAGTCTAAGGTTAAGCAACCACAAGGCCAAGAAGAGAAGAGATAGACTCTACCCCTTGATGGGAGATTCAGTGTACATATCCAGAGGCACAGAGGCATCATGCCTGGCCCTCTTGGAAGACAGTTTTGTCACCCATTAAGTGTGATGTTGAATTAAGGAATGTCTGTAGGCCTAGATTTTAGCCCTACGTTTTCCATGTATGTCAGTTAGGGCTTGGTAGAGGAACAGATTTAATCTAAGCAACATCTTTGATCTTACCAAGAAAGCCAGACAATCCAGTCAAAGGTGGAAGGCCTGGAGCTCACTGCGGAGTCCAGTGTGAATTTGTGTTGGAAGGTAAAGGGTTTGCGTTGGAAGGCTGAAGTATGCCTGAAGGAACTGGGAAATGCGTGTCTGAAGGGAATGGCAAAGACTGGAGCTTCTTTAAAAAAGAAAAAGACTTTTTCTTCCTTTTTAGTTTTATACAGGCCAAAGCCTATTGGTTGGTGCCACTCACATCCGGAGCAAGTCTTCCCTCCTCAGTTCTAGCCACATGTCTGCTTTCTACAGAGCTTTATTAATCGGCTATGTGATCCTTAAACTAGGCTGACATAATCAATGATCATACCAGGTTATTACAAATTTTTATCTTGAAGCATTTTTTATGTGTGATATAGTGAAAAGAATTGGACTTTAGAGTTTGAATCAGGCTCTAAGTACTGACTGATCTTGGGAGTGACTTGAGTATTTTATGCAACTGTTAAAAAAATAACAGGTTGAAATTAATTCGTTTCTAGGATAGTTGTTGTTCTTAGCACAGAGGCAACACTTTCCCCCTTGTTACTTGAAAGACCTTTTAAAATATAATAGCAGTTAGAGGCATGAATTGCTTTTTGTTTGTTTGTTTTTTCTTCTTCCGGTTCCAGCACTTGGCAGCAGTGGTTCGCAGTGTAGTCAGTTATGGCCAAGTCCAAGAACCACACCGTGCACAACTATTCCTGAAAATGGCACAGAAATGGCATCAAGAAATCTCATTCACAAAGTTGAATCTGTGAAGGGGGTAGATCCCAAGTTCCTAAGGAACATGCATTTTGCCAAGAAGCACAAGAGGACTTCAAGAAGATGCAAACAAACAATGTCAAGGCCATGAATACACGTGCCAAGGCTATCACAGCCCTCATCAAGCCCAGGGATGTCAAGCCCGAGATCATTCCAAAGGGAGTAAACCACAGGCTCACTCGACTTTCGTATATTGCCTACCCCAAGCTTGGAAAGCATATCCATGCCCACATTGCCAAGGGTCATAGGCCTTCCCAGCCAAAGGCCCAGGCTCCAGCCAAAGCCTAGGCTCCAGCTTCTGCTCCAGCCCAGGCTCCCAAAGGTGCCCAGGCCCCAGTGAAGGCTCCACAGTAAAAGCCTCTTATTTGCTGATCTAAAAACAGAAAGACTGGTGTGACCCCTGGAGTGCCATCTGTGAGGGGCTGGTGTTTCCTCTGCTCTTTGTACAAATAAACCTGAGGCAGGATTTAAAAAAAAAAACGTGGGTTGAAGGCTTTTGCTTGTCTGTCTCATATAAAATTGCTCAGGTGTTTAATCATGTTTTATAGGTGATAAATTTTTATCTGAGACCAGGAGTTTAAACAAGACAAATTTGTTTTTTTCTTTTGGTGCCATGCATTATCCCTAGAACATTGTTGCTTTTAAGAAAGTGGCTTAAGATAATTTAAGTAGTCTGAAAATGCATTTTGGTCTGTGGACTGGTGAGTTATGGCTTTTCAGGTAACTTTCCCCTAGATCAGCGGTGATGAACCCCTGGCATGTGTGCAGCAGCAGGCTCTTTGTGCTACTGATAGCTCTAGAAAGTGGCCAGTCTTCAGTTCGGCAGTTTAGGCTGTGTGCTTAGGTTGTGCACCAGGCCTGATAGGTGACCCTGGGCTCATGCACTTCCACTCCCACCTACGATGGTTGGAACCACTTCTGTGAGGAAGCTCAGCAACTAAGGGGAGTAGTAGTACAGAAAGAACAGTCTCTAACAGACTTGGGGATTGGCAGCTACTAGGAAGCACTATGCTCCATGGAGGGCCCACACAGATGCTGGCTCTCAGTGGTTGTTCCTTGAACTCATGACATTAGCGCCTCCTCTGTTAATTGCAGTTTTTATCATTCATTATTGGTGAGAGTTAAATGAAGTGATGTATAAAGTATTCAGCACAGTATCAGCTAACCATTTTAATAAATATTAGCTATCAATAATCATCAATAATAAATATTAATCATTCTAATTAGCATTTTTCTGCCAGAGTATTTCATGAAGCAGCTTAGTTCTCATTTCTTTTCAAAATCTTGAGGTTGGTCTGCTGGCCCAACTGAATTGTAGGTTGTCAAGTAAAAGACTTGTTAAGCGCTTCCTACAAAGGTTCATGATTGTGAAGAAGGTATTCTTTAGATCATATCACACAGTCATGCAGATAGGTGCAAAGCCTACATGTTTGTGACAATTACTGTTGCCATTGAATGACTCCCCAGGCAATGTCTAAACCCTAGAGTTTTACTTTGAAGAGCCATTCTCTCTCTAGATCCAGATTTTTCCCCTTATTTCAAGTACCATTTTCGTTGTGTTAGTCTTTACATGGAGTTCTTTCTTTTTCTTTTTTTCATGTGTGGTCAAATAAGGATCATGGTTAACCCCAAAAGGAAGGCCAGCTGGGCTGCGGGGGCCTGGGCCATGTTGCCAGGGCTGCCCGGAACTGCTCCACCTCCAGTGGCTGCCTCGTTCATTTCCTCTTTGGCCAAAGTCAAAGTGAAAAGCCATTTATTTCACCTTGGGACCTGCTGAGTCATGGGCTGTGGAGGTGCTCTCTGGGAGGACTCTGGGTGCTGAGTATTGGACATAACTTACCTTGGCTGCTTGCTTGCTTGCTTGCTTGGGACGGTGAGACTTTGCTTTCCTTGAGGGAGCTGTCCATGTTGAGGCCTTGGCCACTGAACACAGCTAGGGGTTCCTGAGCTTCTGACCACAGGGGCTAGAGTAGAGTTTCACACTTCTGTCTCCCAATACCTTTGATGAGTTCATGTGAAACTGATTGTTATGTAGGGGACTGTATTCTTAGAGCTGGTTCAGGGGTTTTTGACAGTTCCTGGGAAGCACTGTGCTCTGTGGAGGGATCCAGGCAGATGCTGTCCCCTGCTGCAGGCTGGGTAGCTCAGGTGCCTTCAGTTTGGTGCATTGAGGTCCTGCAGGAGTGTAACTACAAAAATATAACTGGGTGAGAGGCTCTCTGCTCCTCTGTGCACATTGTAGGACACAGTGGCTCCTCTTCCCAAGTGACATAGCCTGTAAAAGGACTGTGTTTTCTGCCCTAATAGCAAGCTTCTGGGGGTGAGTTTGGGCTGGTCAAATTTTGTTCTATTAACAGTGGCACAGGTGGGGCCAGGGAGATGGCTCAGTGGAATAAGCGCTTCCCTGGCAAGTGCAAGGGCCAGAGTTC
>NDGM011178348.1:0-10634 GCA_002564305.1 Octomys mimax | reverse complement strand
GGAGGCAGGGAGGGAGGGAAGAAAGAAGAAAGAAATATATACACATATATATTTATACTATGTGTATACATAGTATAGCCTGGATAATTACACTACTCATTTCTTCTGGTCTACTGAATGGAGCAGTTAATGCTTAAATATTTTTCTCTCTTCTTTTTAATTTTTTTGATCAATTTTTCATGATTATGTCTGGTAATCTGAACAACTAATTTAAAGACAACACTACGCAATGTAACAACCA
Organism: Octomys mimax; assembly: GCA_002564305.1. Lineage (NCBI taxonomy): Eukaryota > Metazoa > Chordata > Mammalia > Rodentia > Octodontidae > Octomys > Octomys mimax. The sequence continues at coordinate 10,393 of NDGM011178348.1, read as the reverse complement.
CTGCTAAATTCCTATCCTCTTGTTTAGCAAAAGTTGGTATTATTTCTAATGTTTTTATTTTTAAATTCTCTTGAAACATACACAGTTTACAGGACTAGGGCGCTGAGCTGCATGGCGGTTCCTTGCTTGCCGGCTGGCTTCTTGCCACGTGCGAGGCTTCTCTCCCTCAGCAGCTTCGGCTCAGCCACCTCAGCACGCCCACGCACAGTTCATCGCGGGTCCTCCCAGGGCTGCCAGGCCGCAGTTCAGCCTCTGCCGGAGGAGAGGCGCTCAGAGGCTCGGAGCCTTCCGTGTGCACACGAGGGCGTCTGAGTCAGCAGCACGCTCTGAGGTTCGGCCCTTGCTGCTTCTGGGCCATTTGGCCGCTTTTGGCCCTTAGGTGACCACACATCTACCTTAATATTCTGAAGGTTGTTAACCAGCATTTTCTGCATGGTAGGTCGCTTCACCTCTGTCTGGGGAAAGGAGGCTGGAGGCTTATGCCTTGTTCTGTGCTCTTTTCCCCTCTTTTGTCTACATCATACTAGAAGCATTTCGGCTTCCTGACTAGCCTGGACTTCTGTTACATTACGTCTCAATTTTTCTTGGGATATTATTTGCCCTCTCATTGCAGGTGCGTGCCACGCATCGTTGTCTCAGCACACCCCGAGGGAGGGACGAGGGGACACCGGGGATAGAGCCCCTGTCCCTGTGCCTGCCTAAGCTGTCACTTTAGTCCACTGAACTATCTGGCCAGCCCTTGTTTTCTTTCATTTTTAGACTTAATGCTTTAGACCAGATTTGCAGTCACAGGCAAATTGAAAGATACAGGTATGTCATATGTCTCAAACACACAACCTCAACAATTGCTAACATTTCCTAGGAGTCATACACTTATTACAGTTGATGGACATATATTGACACATCTTTATGAGCCAAACTCATAGCTTACAAAACTGTTGCATACTTTATATGTTTGTGCAAATACATAGGGGTACATATATCCTCTAATAGCGTATCATATAGTTTATGTGCTACTCTGCTTGGTTTATCTGTTAGTTCCCTCCTCCCTTTAATCTCAGATAGCCACTAATTTTTATTGTCTCCATAGTTTTATCTTTTTCACAATGTCATATAATTGTGATCATATAAAATGTAACCTTTTCATATCAAGTTCTTTCACTTAGCAATAAGTTTTTAAATTTCCTCTGTGTCTTTTTATGCCTTAAGAGTAAATATTTTTAGCAAGAAAAAATATTCCATTATCTAGATGTACTGCCGTTTTTTTCCTCATCCACCCACTGAGGGACATCTTGGCTGCTTCTGTGCTTTGACAATTATTAATAAGGCTGCTAAAAATATCTGTGCGCAGGTTTTGTGTATGTGTAAGTTTTCAGCTCCTTTAGGTAAATACCAGTAAGTGTGATTGCTGGTAAGACTATGTTTAGTTTTGTAACAATTCACCACACTGTCTTCCAAACTGGCTATATCATTTTGCAATGAATGAAGAGTTCTTTTTACTGCACACCTGAACCAGCACTTGACGTTGTCAGTGTTGTTGATTTTGGCCGCTCATATAGGTGTATATTCCTATCTCATTTTTGTTTTAATCTCTCCGATAACCCATGAAGTGGAACATGTTTTCCTAACCTTACTTGACTTAGCTTTTTATCTTCTATACTGAGGTATTTGTTAAAGTCTTTGACCTATTTTTAAATTGGGTTGTTTGTCTTGTAATTATTGAGCCTTGAGAATTCTTTGTGTTATTTGGAAAATAATTTTTGTTCACTAAATCCTTTACAAATGTTTTTCCCAATCTATGGCTCATTTATTCATTCTCTTGACACTGTTTTTCAGAAAAAAGAAAGTTTTCCATTCAATCTTAAGGCCACATGACTGCAGGACTGCAGGGAATTATGACTTGGGGTGAAGCAAAACATATAAATTTAATGATTCAAATATTACTTTTTATATATCTAACAACAGTATATATAAGGTGAATTGTGTGTCTTAATTGGTTACTGTTATAGTCAGTTTACTTGAGGAATTATTATGCCATGAGAAAACAAGCATTTTTAAATATTTGTCAAAGTAAGGCTCTCAGAAAATTTCATCAGGGTTGGCATGTCCCATACTCCTGCTGACCAACTTGCCTATCTTTCTCCTGGCTTTGTTCATTATAAGTTCATAAAAAGTATGGATAAAACTTCTGGAAACAACCTTGTACTCTGTGGAAGCATCTGCTGCTACAGCTGTGCGTTAGCTCTCATCTTGTCCAAGGTTTGCAGCCACAAATGCATCCTACAATTGGTCTGTAACCTGGTCAGCATCCCCAAAGCTGTGTCACCACCCTGTTTGGAGGGTTAGTGGGGACACCACCCATGTAGTGTCAAGAGAGCAGAAGCTGCAAAAAGGAAGGAATTCTTAGCAATAATGCCAAAAAGTCAAGTGTTCAAGTGAGGTGGGAAAGGACACACATTTTAATGACCTAGCCAGAGGAATTAGAGCAGAGCAATAGACCTGGAGCCGAGGATACATAGTGATATTTTCAAATATTTTTATGTCACTGTCTGCTCCTTTCTGGCCCTCGCTACAGTTGTTATTAATTTTGAACATAATGATTTGTTGTTGGCTTTCCTAAAAAACCTTAAGTTCCATGAATGTAAAGACTGTGTCCTTCATACTATACTTTTTTATCTTGTATTTTCGGCACCAAACATGATGCATGGCACCTAGGAAGCTGCTCAGTGTGTACCTATGGAATGAATGTAAATCAATGAAAAACTTAAAGACACACAACTTTTAGAGTTCATGTGGATGGGTGTTCAGTCCAATCAGTCCCTATCATGGACAAGCCAAGTAAAGCTGGACGTGACGTTCAATACTTATCATGAGCTCTTTCTTCGGTGATGGGGTTTGCTAAAGATTTTATCACTTGAGCCTTTACACTAAATTTAGTGCTGTTTTCCAGGTACAAATGAAAAAAAAAACCTGAACATTATCTTTTATCACCACATAGTTTATTCACAGCTGTAGTCCATTCATTGAACAAAACTCTTGCTAAAATGAAGATAATTAGTAATTACATTTGCCTCAATATTTTTGTTTCACTTTCTGATGCTGGGAAGACTAGCCTTCTTCACTGCTCTTTCAAGCCAGGTCCCCAGCCTTCTTTGCCTCTTTTTTGGTTTCTACTCACTTCTCCCCCTCCCCGCCCACAGCAGCAGGAGCCCTGGGAGGGAGAAGCGGAGCAGGGTGACTCATTTTGCTCAGCAGCATGGATTTTCCATGATGGTCTTTTTCCAGTGGTGAAGATTTTCCTCTGTGAACCACATTGCCATTTTTTTTTTTTAGTTTGCAAACTGAATCATTATTTATATTTATTAAGAAATCATTTACACTAAATGACTCTTTGGTGAACCTGTCTTTTGATTTTTGTTTCTGTGTGTGAGCCCAGATTCGGGCCACAATTTCCTTGAAGGTTGAGGCTACTTTCAATTTTTAATGTTTTCAATAACGCATCTGAATTTTATAAACAAAGTAGTGGAATTCAAATTGGAGTTAGTAACCATACAGATTTTCAGAGAAAAGCAATTTATGATGGTTAATGATAGAAGTACAGATATCATTTTGTTTCTTAGCTACTGAAGAAATGTAATATCCAAGAGGTCCAAATTTAAGAACCACTAACGTAATATAAGTCCAACATAAAACACAGTTCTCTGATCTCCAGTATTGGGACCTGGATAAAATCAGTCTCTAAGAACACTCAGAGTACTGGACTGAAGATTATAATTTATTTAAGAAAATTGGGCAATTAGGGAAAAATAATCTGAGAGAAAAGAAACTTTGAGATACTGTTGATCAATTCTTTGTGTTAAATAAAATAAGTGTGAGTTGAAATTATACTTACAATGTCTGTCTTCTTTGGCAGAAAAATTGGAAGGTTGCACATAAAAGAGCTAGAAAAAGATACAAGATTTTAGCAAAAGATAAGAGATTTTGCAGTTTCTCATTGTAGGCTAATAACTTTAATTCTTTGAAGTTTTCCTACTGAAGAGCATTATTTTCTATTGTAAAAATGCCATAAATTCTTGCCAATAGAAGGCACCTATACTTTATAGTCTATTGAATCAAGATTGATATATGGTGAGTAATTTACAGACATATCTGCTGAGGCCAGTCCCGAGAGGGATGCTCGCGTTTCATGCAAAAATGACCCAAGGGTGAGATGAACTCTCAGAAATGTCACCCTTTCACTAGCCAACTCCTGTCATTGTATACTCAGGACCTAAATTTGATGGTCTCAGAGGTGAAAGGTTGCTATCAAGCTGTATTTCTAAGTATAAAAGCTTTATATATATATATATATATATATATATATTTTATTTATTTATTTATTTATTTATTTTTACATTAGGACATGTTGAAACATTTACATTTTTCTTTGGGATTTTCTCCTTCATCAAAACATTGAAAATGCAACTTGTATTGAACTAAAATTATTACTAGAGGGAATTCTACCCCTCTCTACTTTTATTCATGAAGTATTAAAATACTTATATTTTTCTAAAATGCAATGATGGATGCATTTTGGCAAAGTGAAAATTGAATATAAAATGTTATGATGAATTATAAATACAGATATATTTCATTCTTTCATCTCAATACTTTGCATTAAATATGAGTGTTGTATTTCTTTCAAGTGACTGAGTTAATTTTATCTGAGAAAATAATAAAATGATCATTCATTTTAGAAAGTCTTTTTGGAAGAGTTTACACTCCTTTCCTTTTTACTTTTATATACATATGTAACCCACTCTTGAAGAGCCAAGAAAATGCTTCATACATATCATGAGCTCCATCATGGGGAAAAGAACCTAAAGCAAATATTGACACAGAGTAATGACTTGCCATATTCCTTAGTGGGAGAAGTTTAAATGAGCTCCTCAAGGAATGGATCATCAGAACCCACCAATGACGTCTGCATTGATTTTGAGAAAGCTTGAACTCTGGAGATTTTAATGAGGCTGAAATGGAAAATAGGGTGTGAAGTAGTTTGCAAATCATTTACCTTTTTGAAAGATATGTGTATATTTATAAAGAGAAGTAATGAATAAAAGGCAAGCAGGAGAAGCAAGAGATTATCAAAATCATTTATGAATTAGCTGCAGTAAATCAAGGGAATAAAATACACCAAAATCATGATAAAATAAATGTCAGTGAAATAAGGTATGACAGTTGAAATGCAACAAAACTGCAAACATGGCTTCAATGCCCTACGCAAGGTACTCAGAAAAGAGAACCAGCAAACCACATGTATGTGTCCAAACTCTCCAGGTACAATGGCTGGTGAGCAAATACAATGAGGAGTTTATGAATCTGCTCATTCTTCTGGGAGCCACTTAGCGCAAGCGCAGAAGACGACAGCCACCCTGCTGTCAGCAGCAGCACAGAGGGGCTGCCTTCACTCTGCCAATTTGCCGACATTTATGACATTACCAGTCTTTTTAGCTTTATAATCATGAAATGTTTCTGTGATTTTTATTTGCATTCCCATAATGACTAATGTGGTTGAATGCATTTTTTTTGTGTTTATTTTCCCATTTAGATGAAATTCCTATTCAAGTAAGTGTCTTGCACTTTTTTCTTTTCTTACTGATTTACCTATGAATTCTTTTTTTATAGATCATATATCTGAGCCCCTTTCAAAGTATAAATGTTAGATCTATGTTTCCATGTCTAATTGCATATGATTCTATTGGATAAACAAAATTATTAACTTTAATGTGTACAATTGATAATCTTTCCCTTCGTGGAAATAGGTTTTTCTGCCTTAAGAAATATTTCTTTGCACTAATGACAAGAGTCTTTGAAGAGTGATGAGCTACACTGCTTCCCTTTCCACATTAAGATCATGAATCTACTTGGAGTTGATTCTCGCCCGCGGGGTGCGGCGGGGACGGTCTTGCTTTCCCTGTGTGGCTGTCCACTGGCTCAGCAACATTTATTAAAATGGATTATTTCATTATGGTTTTAGTATATCTTATTCCATTGATTTACTGCAGCTAATTTATAAAGATTTCATCCAGTGTGATTCAGTGGTTGCTTATCACATATTACAGATGAGAGGATTTGATTTTATTCTTAAAAATTTGTCCATGTTTGTGTAAGACTCAGTCCATGATGGCTTATTGCTCTCAATTTTTTTGTTTTTGCTCGAAAAATTAATTCTTCACAAATATCTGTTTATTCTTAAAACTTACATTTCTGTGTGTATTGCAGACCATCTCTCATCAATCTTTTAAATTTTTATTTTCTTTTTAAATAAATGATTGCCAGGCCTGGTGGTGCATACCTGTAATCCCCTCACTAGGAAGACTGAGGCAGGAAGGTAGCATAGAATTTGAGGTCAGCCTGGGCTACATAATGAGTTCAAGTCTAGCCTGGACTACAGAGTGAGATCCTGTCTCAAAAACAAACAAAATGAACCAAAAAATGGAAGTTTGTCATTTGAAGCCAAATAGATTTAAGAACTAATTTTGCAATGGTGGATATACTAACTCATGAACATGAAATGTATGTCTACTTAGGGAGGTCTTCAGTTGTTCTTAATTTTCCATGTGTAGGATCTTTCAAGATTTCATTAAATTAGTACAAATAATACCCATTTATTCTTTCCCTGATTTAACAACTGTTAGCATCACAGACACTGGATTTATTTATTTATTTTTTACCCTGTATTTGTTACAGGGTCTCTCTATGCAGCTTAGACTTGCAATAATCCTTCTGTGTACAGCCTCCCCAGCACTGGGATTACAGGCATGTGCCACGAGGTCCAGTCTGAATGCCAGCTTAGCACACCTGAGGGCTGGCCGGCGCAGAGTGTGGTGCTGGGGTTCGAACCCTGGCCCTTGTGTTTGCCTAAGCAAGCATTTAGTCTGGTGAGCTATCTTGCCGGCCTTCAGACACTGGGTTGACTGGTCAATTGCCACCAGCAGGATATTCTTTCTTGGGCCATGCTGAAGAATGGACCTTTCTGCCCTTGTGGAGACCTTTCTTTGCCAGTTGAAAGCGCCAGAAGATTCTTTGCATTAAAGAGACCTGCCTTTGAAACTGTGTGCTCTGAACATTTCAGTCAAGCGACCTCAGATTTGAAAAACCTCTGTGGGAGAGGGGCACGTGTAAAGTTCCCTTTCTTATTTGTTTCCTTTGCTCTTCAAGCTGCAGATGTATTTTTAAGTGGGGACTTGTCTGTACTTGATTAAAGATTGTGTGGAATTCTAGATATGGTCTTGTGGGTCATATTTTTTTTGTTTGTTTGTTTGACTTTGTTGTTGATTCTTTTCTTCTTCTGAGTGTATGCTTAGTTGTGGAATGTATATGTTTGGGACCATTAAAATATTTTTTGATGTAATGTAACCTAATGTTGTGCTGGTTACATGGGGTACCATGTGTAATTTTTGTTCTATATCACAGTTCTTAATTTGTTTATTTTATGAAAGGTGGTACAGTTTTTATGGCCAAGAGCAAAGTAATCTTGATGTGCATATGATAGTAATACTGTTTTGTGACAAGATATTTTATATTAAAATTTATATCAGCAACTGTCTTGAGATTTCAGGGAAATAGAGTAGAATTTAAAACTTCAACAGTTCTATTAAACCTAGAAACATAAAATTAGTATTTCAAAGAGATTCTGGAACTTCATATCTTTGGGAAATGACAGTACACTAAATCAAAATTGAGGATGGATGATTTAAAAATACCATTTGACTTTAGAATAATAAAAGAAAAGTAAAGGGTAAGAGAAAAAAAATTCCAACTAATTTTTCATTGCTAGTGCTTATACATTCAATAGATTTTTAAAAAATAGTGGTAAAATGCACATAACATGAATGTATTATCATTATAATAATAATCATCATAATAACCATTTTATTATTATTATTATTATTATTATTATTATTTTGCGGAACCAGGGATTGAACTCAGACCCTTGCGCTTGCTAGGGAGGTGCTTATTCCACTGAGCCATCTCCCCAGCCCCTATTATAATAATTTTAAATGTGTAATTTGATGGTCTTAATGACAGACACATCATGAGCCCACCATCTTGCAAAACTGAAGTGCTGTACCTTCTCAGCATCATCTCCCCATTCTCCTCTCCCATTCATGCCTGGAAATCACTGTTCTATGCTAGGTCCTCATGACTTTGGCTCCTCCAGGAATTAGTGGAAAAACATCATATTCGCTCCTTTGTGACAGGCCTGTCCCACTTAGCATGGATAGTGAAGGGCGCCCACCTTGCAGCATGTGTCATCACCTTCCTCTGTTTTGAGGCCTAATAATACTCTCTTGCATGTGCATAGCATGTTGTCTTAAATCCATCTACTGAGGAAACTTGTATCTCTCTGAATCTCTTCTTTTAATTCTTTTGGGTATGTGCTTAAGAATAGAATTGCTGGATCATGTGGTAATTACATATTTAAAGTCCTGGCCAGCCATGCTACTGTTTTTCTTAATGGCTGTATCATTTTAAGTTCTACTAACAATGCACACATAATCAAAGTTCTCCACATACTCAAAATGAATGCAATATATTTAACACACTGAACATTATAGCTTATCCTAGCCTACCATGAGTAGGCTCAGAACACTTGCATTAGCCAATACAGCTAGGGAAAAGAGCCTAACATAAAGCCCATGTTATGATAGAATTGAATATCTCATGTAACCTATTGAATACCCATACCAGAAAATACTGGCAATACAGCATACTGGACAGTAGTGGGAGATTTTATCTTATAACTGTAAGTGAGTGGGAGCCACTGACCAGAGAGCAGAGAATACTCCACTGCCCACCACTGGTGCCGGGAAGCATCAACATTTGAAATTCCAAAAGGGGACCACTGAGGGCCGGCTAGCTAGCTCAGAGGACTAAAGGGCCTGCCAAGGCAGAGCTCAGTGGCCGGTTCTATCACCCGCCTACTGTGCTGGCCCCACCCCCGGGGTGCACTGAGATGGCGACTGAGGCTGGGAGTGGTGGTGCGCACATGTAATCCCAGCATTTGGGAGGCTGAAAACAGGAGAATCAGAATCTGTGTAGTGAGACCCTATAGACCCCGTTGACCCTGTCCTAAATTGAAACAAAAACAAAAACAAAAACAAAAACACCCCAACCAACCAACCAAACAAAAAAACAAACAAAAAAAAAAACACAAGTGGACTACTGAATGCCTGTTCCTTCTGTCCCACTGCAAAATCAAAACACTGCAAAGTGAGTCGTCCGTCAGCGACCATCTGTTTTTGCTCAAATTCTTGCACCTGTCTTCATAAGTAAATTAGATTTTATTTTTTCTCATTTGATGTTCTATACAGCTTCTTCAAAAATTATAGAAATTTTTGTCTCAGATCATGAGTTGAAAGAAGTCTTTTTTCGAGTCCCATTCAACTTTTTGCTTTTGTATTTGTTATTTATTTTCCTATATTTTCTATTGATCTAATTTTTTATAATTTAAGTTCTTATTTTTTGTTAACAATTCCAATAAATAACTTTATTTCATTTAAATGTCCACTTCAGTAGTGAGACCCCAGAAGGAAATGCTATTAAAATCGTATGTTGAGCTAGAAAAACTTGTATTTCTATATAAATGTTAACAATTAGTTTTGCAAAGTACTACTGCATGATAATGCTTCCATCAGGGACTCATCCTTAAGCCAAAGTCCTGGAATCACAGTTTCACTGCAACCTTCATTCAAGATACCTTTTGTATCATTTACTCCAGGACACCCCCGATATCATTTTATGAAGCTGCAGGAATAAGAAACCCAAGAAGTCACTGCTCACGTACTTCGCTGCCCCAGATGCGCTATGCAGGCCTCCACACTCAGGTGTGTTTTAGTGAGGTACTGGTCTCATGATTCATAACCTTCCAGAAACTTGAGATGGTCAGCTCCTGGGCCAGGTGTCTGTCCGGTCAAAGGGCAAGGTTCGGGGTCAGGCCCACTTCGTGGTGACACTGAGACGGTCCCGCTGGCCCGCTGGGGGACCTCGGCCGCGCGGGCAGCCTCGGTGGCCCGAAAGCTGTGCAGGGCTCCGCGGCGTGGCCAGCTTCTCCGCCTCTGTCTCCAGGCTGCGGATCACGCTCTGCTTCGCCTGGACAGAAACGCGCCACGGCCACCGGTGCTTACAATCCAGTGCGGGCCCGGGTGTGACCACGTTGGAGGACCGTGGTGAGGAGCACGGCTCCAGCCCGCAACCAAAAGGTGCAAGCGATGGGAGGCAGCCGCGAGGGCGGAGGTGCGCGCCTCCAGCACAATTTCTTATATTTTTTCGAATTTCTTAAGACAGGTTTTTAGCTCATGGCTATCAAACTGCTTTTTTTTTTTTTTTTTTTTTTTTTTTTTTTTTT
>NDGM011178344.1:0-16762 GCA_002564305.1 Octomys mimax | reverse complement strand
TGAACTCAGATCCTTGTGTTTGCCAGTCAAGCGCTTATCCTACTGAGCCATCTCACCGGCCCCAATGCTTAATGTTTTTTGACCAGTTTTACATGCTTATATCTGGTAATCTGAAAAACTACTATGAAGACATTATGCACTATAACAACCATTGTGGAATTCCTATCATCTTGTGTCTTGAAATTTTGTATTGTTTCTAATTTATTATTGTTATTTTTTATTCTTTTTAAAATAAAAAAAGAAAAAGAAAGAAAATATAAAATAGATGTGGGCAGTGGGATAATCAGTGGAGTCCTATGAGGGGGAGAGAGGGGTGGCTGGGTCAGCTGGCATCACCAAGATAATAGGGAGTTGATGTCTTAGTCTCTAAAGGGAAAGGGCACAGATGAGAAGGGATAGGAGGAAGAGAGGAAAGGGACAATTTATGCCTGACAGGTTTGTGTGGCCACTATAAAATTAATGACCCCTTCATTAGATGTAATTTTCCTTGAGTCATGTGTCCTGGAAGAACTTGAGCACAAATTCAAGATTTTATGATATGGGTCAGTGTTGTTATAACATAAATATCATTTGACTTAATGGAAATTTACATAGGTAATTATTGAGTTCTTCTTTATTTTGGTTTGAATGTAGAATTTTTTTTTTTTTTTGAATGTAGAATTTTGTAAACTGTGTTTCCCAATACACATCTGGCTTAATGGCTTAGATTGGAAAAATAATCTATGTATGAGGTGATAGGAAGATGTGTGTGGGTGAAAAGTGCCATCTTAGGAAGCTGCTTGCTTTTCATATGTGCATAAAGCATCCGTTCCTATTTCCTGGAAGGGCAAAGGATAAAGTGAGCTAAGGTTAGCAATCTCAGTGGTCCAGGGACATAAGAGCAACCACTTCTTTACTTTTTGGAAACTACTATTGAAAAAACTAAGAAGTAAAATGTGAATTCGTATGTAATCTTTATCTTCTTGTCGCTGCTGCCTAAACATAATGTATGCATCCAAGACACATATGTTGTGAGAAAGAGTTACTCTAAGAAGCACTTGAAGTGTTGAATAGTGAGTAAACTCAAAACAGCTTCAGAGTGGGAGGGTGCCCTGCCTGTCCCAGGGGAGGTTTAGTTTGGTTCATGGTTTCAGAGGTTCAGTCCCTGGCCATCTGGCCCTAAGGCAGGAAGGCCACAGAAGGCCAGAGAAGGCAGAGAAAGCAGGGCCAAGGGAAAAGCACCTGAGAAAATTGGACAGGTGCAGTCCAGGTGTGGTTTCCAAGGCCACTCCTTGAGATCCATGCTGACGTACTGGGCGGAACTATGCGTCGCCCTCCTCAGACCTATTGAGTTGATAGTCACATTTAATAGCACCTTCATGGTCCAACTGTGACCTGTACTGGGCTTTCTGGGGCCACATCAGTTTTCTTGGGCTAGAGATGGAAGGCAGTGTTGATGGAGACCACTTAAGAACTTCTTTGTGCTTTCCTTCTTCACTGGAGGCTTACTTTATCTTTGTTTGTTGTTCTGAAGAACTTATTAAACTCTCATTTTCCCCTGTAAGTTATCCGCCTTTCTATAAGTTTTTTTTTCTTCCTTACATCTTTATTAGTTGTGAATTTTAAATGATAAAATTGCCTATAATTTCTTCTAACAGCCTGCTTGGAAGGCACAGATTGCTGCGCGGTGTGTCATTATTGGCCTGTAGTCTAAACTCCCGCTTAAAGAATTTCAAATGAGTATATGAGGAGAAGAGGCCAGGTAGCAAGTCCTGTTGAGAGCAAGAGGCTTTTGAGACATGTGTTGGCGTCTGCTTCAGGGGACAGAGCACTGAGGTTGCCTAGGAGGGTCTGGGCTGCAACCTAAGCCCTGCCACTTCCTGAGATTCAGGGACAGTCTCTTCCTCTTTGAACATCCTTTCCTTACCATGGAGCAGGCAGGTCACCATGAACAATGGCTTTACAGTCTTTTCTGGTTGCTTAGTCAATCTTTAAAGGAAAAAAAAAATGCAAAAGTTCTGTAACTGCATCTACCATAACATAAATTATTTTGTTAGGGTCATAAACTTTGGTGATGAATAAATGTTTGTTGAAAGCACAAAGAGTGAGTGTACTAAGCAGAGGCAGGAGGAGGATCACGGGTTCAAGGCTAGCCCGGACAACTTAGTGAGATCCTGTGTCAACATAAACTATTTAGAAAGGGCTGGGGATACATCTTAGTGTGCAGGGCGTGTACAGCTCGTGCTAGGTGCTGGGCTCAGTCACCAGTACCAGGGAAAGAAAAGATAAGAAAAAAGTACAGTGGAGAATGGGAGCAAGAACAATAGATGCTTCTGTTGTCCGAGTAGTAAATGGCCTGTGTGAGTCACACATTACTTTGTCCAAGGTAGAGACGTTGGGAAAGGGCGCTGTGAGAGGGAGTGTATGTAGTTCTTCTGAGCATAATGGGCTGTTTGATCGCAATCTGTTGCCTGCCTCCATTTATTTTCACATATACGTGTAAGTATAGTTTAATCCAGCCAAACAGTGTTTGTATTTTCTCCAAGTACGTCAAGGTTACAGGACTGTCACCTAACTATGGAAACTGAAGAAATCTAAGCGCGTGCCTTGAAGACTTTGACATTGTGCGTCAAGGCCTGTATGTGATGATTCTTCATTTTGATAATTTTATGCGTTGTGAGAAAATACTCAGGCTCTCTGACTTGTTTTTTCTAGTTTATGAGAGTGTGATTTTGATGCGGTTTCTACGTATGTATTTATTCTTCTATTTCACTTATCTTGAGCAGATACTGCGTGCCAGTGTGTGTGCTAGGTCCTGGCGCGGCAGCCATGGCTTGTCCCTGTCTCTGTCCCTGTCCTCATTCCTGTCCCTGGGTAGCAGGTGTGAGGTGCACAGGGAAGGAGTGGTAATCATCGGACAGCTCCAGGAGCCCCCAGGCGCGGTTCCCAGGGGCACCTGAGGCTGTTTTGTCTGTGGCCTTTCCCCATGGCTTCATGAGTTTCAGAGCTCCATGTGTCTCTCTGAATTTGCTGGTCCACTTCAGCACTTGCCCGGGACCATTCCTGTCCACTCACTGTTTTTCTGTGCCCTTGAGGCTTCACACAAAAAAAATCCAAAAGGCTACTTAGGAAGTTTTATGCAGAAAAATTGCCACCACGGTCATCAAATTCCACCAAGTGGAATTTCCCAAAAGTGAGTCATCCCAAATGTAAACAGTGTCAGGGGAAGAGAGAATACAGTTGTTTTCTGGAGGTTTCGGGCCAGTAACTCCATGCTGGAAGCAGGAGCAGGAGGAGTGCTGGTGGCCAGCCGCGTCCCCTGCAGTCCCTGTGAGCACACATCCACAGCCTGCACATTTATACGTGGAAGTGCTGGTTGCCTGGCCTCACACTCACATTTGCTGCGACCTCCAGCTGCTGATGCACAGCCCGTGTTGCCTGCCCTCTGAAATGCATCTCTGCAGCCCCGTGTGGAACCCATTGCTCTGTGGGGTGGGCAGCCATCGGGGAGGGAGGCCGGGAAGGGAGGTGAGGCCAGGCAGCCTGGGATCACAGAGGCCTGTGAGGCTCCAGATTGTCCCCCAGCACCTGGATCTCAGAAGCAGAATAAATTAACTCTGTGTCCTGCATGGTGAAGTGGAAAAGAGCATTCACACCTAAAGACACTCCTTGTTGAACAGCAAGAGGACATGGTGCATTTCTGTCTCTGAGGAGGCCCGCATGATCCACTGTGTGAGAGTTCTGAAGAGGAGCAGTTTTGGAGCTGTCTACATGTTTGAATTAAAACTGCCAAATGACATAGACACGTGCTTCATAAATAAAAGCTAGCAAGCTGTAGCAGAGCGTGGACATGAACCCATGTTTTCTTGCTCTGTGTTCTAATGCCTTTATTTTCTACATCTGCAAAATGGGGTCATGAGTGTGCCTGTTCCAGGTCTGTGATTTGAAGAATGCTGAGATTAAGTGCTTAAGAGAAAGCCTTTCCAAACTAATACAAATCCATTCACTTGAGCTATGATTACTGTCATTATTATTACTGGACCAAATTAACTAATGTTTACAAAATATCTCTCCCCATGCTGTTATCTTTTAACACCTGTAGCAGCATTATCTTTTACTTTAAAGTAAAACCAGCAGAGAGCAGATAATTGGATACTGGAAATAAATCATCCACATGTGTTGATTAACAAAGACTGCAGACAGCCATGGAAAGAACACAGTTCAACATTTATGAGAACAAGAGGCGCATTTACGTCAGTTCCTAAGAGTCAGAGGCTTAGGCTCAGGGATGCTGAGGGACTAGGAGGAGTGTGCGAGAAGCATTTAGGGGCAAAAGAGAAAAAACAAACCTCTCCAAATCTTAGGAAAATGCATTCCAAATTTCTTGATTGTCCTGGAGGAGATAGGAGGCATGAAATGGATTGCCCCAGACAGATGCAGTTGCCTATAGTAAAGCTTTTATGTATAAGCTTTTATGTTGTTTGCTTTTCTGAGTCTGGGGTCTCACCATGCTGCTCTGCCTGGTCCTGAGCTCACTGGATAGCTGAGGCCAGCCTGGACCTTGCGCTTATCCTCCTGCCTCAGCCTCCAACATTGGAATGACAGCGGAAAGAGAGTAAAAAGTTGAGAAGTGACATCTGTGCCTCTTCAAGCGCTGGCGTCCCAGTGAGGTTCATGTCCTGTCTGAGAGCCGCAGCCTGATTTAGAGATGAAGGGATCTGGAACGAGCAGAACCACAGAGCCCTGAAGAGTGGTGTTTGCTGAAACTTAGAGAAGAGGAGGATGTGAATATTGCTTCTGTTCGTACTTGATACCTGAATGGAACAAGTATGATGTTTACAATATGGATATTTACAGTATCTGTTTACCAATGAATTTTAGATAACAGCATTTTTGTTTGTCTAGTTGAAGAGCACTTGAAAATTTGCTTTACCATAGCTTAAGAAATGGTGAAGTAGACTCAAATCTATTTAAATGCTAGGAGTTTTCAGACCCCCGTCCACTGGGTGAGCCTATTTTTAGCTCTGGCAGAGGGTGATGTTGAAACTTTGACAGTGTTGTAAGCGCCCTTGCGAAGCCGCTCCCTGGCCGGTTACAGCAGATGAGATCCTCTCCAAACCTTCACAAGGATTTTATGTTCTACTCACGCTGCAGATTTCTTGTCCTCTCTCACCCTATTTAAGCATCTTTTCAGCTTTATTGGAAACCAACTTCCCTGTTCTTCATGCTGTACTTGTGAAAATATTTGCTTTCCAGACTTTAAAAATATGTTAAATTTCTTTCCAAAGAAGCTCTTTCACTGCAGGCTTGATTCTCAAAGAAATAAAGATCGTTTACTATGGAGTTTACGTGTGTTCTCCCTGGAGGTTCCTACCTGTGCAGCTGTTTGTAACTGTTGTCTTGATAGGTCCTCCCTAACGAAAATAGTCTTTCCAGTTGTGGCACAGTTCCTCAGATGCTGTCATTCTGGTGCACTATTTAGCCAGCATAAACATCTTAATAAAACTGAACATTAAAAAAAAAAAATCTCATACTAACCAGATGCACACCCGTAATCCCAGTACTCAGGAGGCTGAAGCAGGAGGATTGCCAGACTGAACTACATAGCCAGACCTTGTCTGTCAAAAAATATATATATATATTTTTCCCTATGGCATATCTGAACTGTTAACAATTGTCTAAGTGTAGGTACATATCTACTTGTCCAGGGCTCTAGAATCATGGCTTAATTAATATTCAGAAAAGAGTGCTCCATTTATCAGTCCTAAAAATACCTACAAAATACCAAGTTAAAGAATGATGAATTGTGAAGGGGAGATTTGTAAGGCATGCTCAGCAAATATGCCGAATGTTCAAATAAAAAAAATACTGAATTAATAGACAAGTTGCCATGACACTCACCCCCTCCCGCCCCCAAACAAACCCACTGGAGCTCTCCCCCCACTTCAGACACCATCACCCTGTCCTGTAGCTCTTGCCCTGTTCTGAAGCAGTGCTTCTGCAGCCTGAAGGAAAGGAGCTAACCCGCCTTACTTAGACAGCAGGTTTGCAGGTTTGCTGACATTTTTTCCCAGAAAAACAGTTTGTAGGAGGCAGGAGAAGGGTTTTGTTAGGCGGAAATTCTAAAGTATGCACCAGGTGCACCACCTCCTAGAACAGGAACATTTAGTATGGGCCCAGATTCAATTCGATTCCATTCTATTCTATTCTATTCTTTTCTTTCCTTTCCTTTCCTTTTCTTTTCTTTCTTTCTTTTTTTCTCTTTCTTTTCTTTTCTTCCTTCCTTCCTTCCTTTCTTCCTTCTTCCTGTCCCTCTCTCCTCCCTCTTTCCCTCCCTCCCCCACTTCTCTCTCTTTCTGGCTTAAGACAGATAATTAAACCATTCTTTAGATTTCTCTCAACCTGTTCCTTTACCTTAGGGTCAGGTTTCTGCTCTTTATCAGCTTAGCCAGTTCATGGAGTTTCAGTACTCCCGGGCTTTCCCCTGAGGAATGCCCATGTAAACCACCTTGCCTGACTCTGACTGTTCCTGGAAGTTGCAATCTTCTTAACAGTACTTTTTTTTTTTTTTTTGTGGAACTGGGGATTGAACTCAGGCGCCTGCACTTGCCAGGCAAGTGCTTATTCCACTGAGCCATCTCCCCGACCCCAAAAGTACTGTTTTTGACCAATACATTCCTCATCTCCTTTCCCCTGTCTTTATTTCTTCTCTCCTACTTCCATCTCTTTCCGTGTCTTTAGTCATATTGTGTAGCTGCCTAGGTTCCTGTCCATGGTCATTTTGGCTCTCAGGGTGAGCATGAGGTCACACAGTGCCAGGTCCAGTGAATGAGGTGGCTGAGATCACAGCGTGACATCCATACTTGACAGAAATTTCCATTCCAGAAGCTGTATATGGCACGGTGTTGTCCTGCTGGACCATGGCGCAGTGTCCTGTTCCCAGACTATGTTTTATACTCCTGGGTTATTAAATGCTGTAGTGAGCTCTGATGCTGGGAAAAACCCCAGCAGTAGGAGAACTTCCAGAGCTGCTTCAGAAAGTGGCAAGAATGAGAGGATAAGTGTGTTCAAAACAAGGTGAGAGGGCATTTTGAAGGGGTTAATGGCAAATGTGGCTTTTTCCTATAGTAATTTTTTCCAAAAAAATTTAAACCTCCATTTTATTTCCAAATGGTCCCTGTGTGTAGGGTGAAAACACTATACAGCAGGAGCAGTGGCCTTTAGTCCATTGATAACCATAAACAGGTAGGGTCTAAGTGATGTGGCTCAGGTTGCAGCCTCCAACATTTTTGCTTTAGGGTGTTGAAGCAGGAAAGGCACCTGGTAAGAGCCACCTTGATTCCCTCCAAAGAGCCTCCCTGGTCCTTCGCCCTGGGATGTGGCTCACCTTCTTTCTTGTCTGTTCTTAGGAATGCAGATGCTCTGGAAGCCTGCGTTGCTGGAAGCTCTGGAAGCCTGCAGCTCTGCAGGCCAATCCTGTGGGCTTCCCAGTTACACGCTGTTCACTTAGGGAGCTGCTAGAGAACTTTCCCAGATTCCCTGCAGCCTCCATGCGTGCTGGAGACAGCACACCCTTGCAGTGGACTTTCTCCACTGCAGCACTTGTGCACAGTTACCTCACAAACTTCACCCGGTGCTCACACATTTGACAAAAATCTGAGATTTTGTTGAGAACATCTTCTGTTGCTTTCAGTGCAGATAGTTAAGCAAGGGTGGCAGAGAAACGTCTACAGCCTTTTCCTTTTCCTGGGCTAAAGCCTGCAAAATTCTAAGAAGTGGAAAATCTTTCTCGTAGCTGTTACCTCACCTACTGTTGGGACTACAGCCACATCAAATGTCTTTTGCAGAGCAACAACAATGAGGATGTAATATTTCTATGCTTTGTGGCCCTAGACTTGAACTTATGACAGTATCTGAAATACAACATTCTTTACAGCTTGTTAAAATAAGTGTTTCCTCTTTAGATTATTAACACTTTCTCATGGGCAGTGTCTTATTGGGGCAGGAATTATAGATTTGTGCATTCAGGTGATTTATTAGGATCCTTCTTCCTGAGGCTGGTGAGCTGGAGGCCCCTCCAAAATGTGTATGGCAAAGCTTGTGTTATTTCTTTCATTTTAGTATGATTAATTTCACCAGCTATTAAATGCGTGGCCCTTCCAAGCCAGGCAATGTGTTAGGCCCAGAGGGGGGAAAATGGCAAAGTTGACCAAGTGCTCGCTCTGAAGAATGTCACCGTCCTCGGCATGCCTGGTAATCTGAGAAAGAGCCCTCAGAGCAGAGCCAGGGCAGTTGCTTGCTCCTGATGTAGTTGTCTTCCTGGGGCAGAAGGTCACCAACTGGAAAATATCCCTAAGAATGTCACTTGGGAATGAGGAAGAAGAGTTGATGGTAGTAAAAATCTATCAGTCAGCTTGCCAACAGCAGCCAGTTGTGATCACCAATGCCCCTGTCTCTCAATAACTTCCACCTTGGCTCATTTCAGACTAGGTCTGTGTCCACACTGAGCCCGGAAGTTGTTGGGGAGACGTGCAGTTAGCGTTCTGTGTTGCTTTCACCGTGCAGACACCAGATTACTAAATAGCACCCCCACCAATGTAAATACCAGAAGATGATTAGGGAGCGATGCATTTGGGTTACCAGTCTGTTTTTCATGTAATTGACTTAGCTGTAAATTTATGTAATTTGATTTTAAATAATGGCTATAACTAACAACTCTTCTGTAAATTCCTGAAAACTTGGCTAATAGGTGTTAGGAGCTGCTTTACAGAGCGATTTCAAGTTACTCTGCGTATTGTCCTTTTGGATCGGAGTCTGAGCGACCCCATGGTAAATCCTGTTTGATTAAGTACACTTTCTGTAACTCTTTCCCAGCTGAGCAGCGTTTAGTGTAAAAGATGCAAGTCCAATTTGAAACCACAGACAAGAAATTAGTTATCAACACAGTTCATTGCTATCAAATGTTATCAAATGCTTGTGGGGTACCCACTACAAAGCCTAATCTGAGAACCCTCTCCCTCCAAAAAAGATTGCCTTTTAATTTTAAGCTTTGCCCCGTGTCCAATGACTATCCTTATGTCAGATGTTAACGTGCCTTTTGAGGCGCTCTTGCAAGCTTTAACTTAGAGCCCCAAGGGAAACTTTTAAACACCTTTGATTTTTTGTCCATCTTTTGCACTAAGTACCAAGCGCCGTTGTTTCCCAGAAAATTGCAGAAGACATTTTGTGGGTTTCCAGCGAGCACAGCTTGAGAATGCTAAGCTTTGTACGGACACAGCCCTTGTGGCCTGCAAGAGGGCCTGGAGTCTGTGTTGTTGAGACACATGGAAAAATGAGCAGGGCAGTGACAGCAGATGGGCGTGGCCTCAGCCTGGTGTGCATGTCGCTGGCGTGGGCTTGGGGACTGCATATGGAACTGCTAACATCTCCTTGATCAATATTTTTAGGAACGTGTTTCTCATTTCAATACTGTGTGTGAACACTTTCGCTGTGTGCACTGATACTGTTTTTCACTAAACTGACCAGTTATTTCTAATGGGTATATTCCTGTTTAGTTACTACGTAAAGTTACTTTTATTTTACTTACATAAGTATCATTTAATTATTTTGTCTCTCCCAATGCTGTATACAGTAGTTCAATGTCACCTTAGTGTGTGATCTTATATTTCTTTCCAGAAGACAGAAGCATTCCTTGTCCCCAATTATGTCCAGTACAATCTGTGTAGTGCTGAATGGTAATTCCTGTGATCCATGCATGTGATGCCAGATGAGTGTGAATATGCTCTCTGTGTTATTTTTTTTGGAAGGAGAAGCATATGTTGAGTGTAGAGTTTAGCAGTAAGGATGACGGTCCTAATGTAGGATCTAAGTTTTTGGTTTACCACAGTTGCAAAAGCCTTCTGCATTTAGTAGAAATCCTACTTTGAGGGTTTCTGGGATAGTGCTATGGTCTTCCATACTCTTGTATGCTGGTGGCAGCAACCTTGAGCTGTGGCCCCAGTCAGCCCCACCATTCCCATGGAAAATGACCAGTGCCTTATGGTGCCTCATCATTAGGCTCTGATTTGGGGTCAGTTGCATTAAATGAAATTTTTACTTACAATGTTTTCTATGTACTACGAATTTTATTGTTAACCTGAGGAGCATCTGTAGGTGAGCATGCTGGCCGTCACTGAATGGTTTATTTTGGCAAAATGGTTTTCTTTCCATGGGATTATCTTGTATATTTTATATAAAGTCTTTTATCTTTCACCCAGAAAAAAATCTATTTTACCTCAAATATGAACAGTTTCAAGAATTTAGAAATATTCAGAGCTTTATAATTTCAAACTACATTTCATCTTACAAATTTCCCAGGCAGCAAAATAAGATGAAGATTCTAGCTCTTCTCTATTTGCCGTCCTGCTTCTCTAGGAGACCAAGTGGGAGAACAGAAAGTGACAAACAGTACTCAAAATTAATAAAAGTAAGATACAGAATAGATGGGAAGTTTGTTAATTATATTGTATATAGAAAAAACTTGCATTAATATAAACCTAGGGGCTCTAAGAAAAAAAATCAATTTTTACCACATGACCTGAATCAGGACACTTGAAACTTAATCTTTCACCTGTACACCTGTACTACTGTAATATTTCACTAATAGCCAGAATGATGGCTGAGTTAGCTGAGCATGATCCTATGTAATTATGGGAGGTAGATTATAATTCATAAGGATGGAGAGCTTAGCACTAGTGGCCACGGTCATTAAATTGAGATTTGTCCTGTTCTCAGTTAATCACCTGATTATATTGACCGGAAGAACCCACTTGCGACCATGTGTTTCTGACAGACAGCTTCTAAACTTATTACATCGTGTGTCAACATTTGGGTGTGGTAATTCGTTTCCCACTGTATGTACCTGTTCATTTTCTGAAGCCTGGTGACGTGGTAGGAACTTTGCCCAGGGGTCCAGATTTTACCGGCATCTGTGTCAGAAATGGAGCCCGTTGGGGTGTGTTCTCTGAGCTGCTTATATGTCTTGTCAGATGAGCATTTCAGCAGTGACACATCATATCATTTCTTTAAAAAATATTTTAGGTCCACTAACTTACAGGAAAATAACTTTAAAAATATTATTTCCAAAAAGTGCTATTTTGTGTTTCATTTTAGCCTAGCACCGAGCTCAGTAATTTACAATCCTCAGCTTGGTATTTTCATGTTGCACATAGCCACACAGTTTGTGATTATAAAATTCAATTCAATAATTAAAGTATTTGAAGAAAATGTAACAGCAACAATAAGAATAAACAATCATCCATCTCATAATGAGATGCGAAAGTACTGTTTCATGACACTTTGGTTTTCATCAAATAGATTTGCATATCCTTAGGTGTCTCTCAGTTATGAGTCGCACAATCAAATCCATTTGTAACTGTGGGTCTGGCCAAGAAAGTGGGGGAGCTCTCCATGCCCTTAAATCCTGTGAAAGCATGAGTCCAAGATCACCCAACTTATAAACTCCAGGACTAGTTAGTTAGCTATGTTGTCATGGCAGTTCTGGTGGACTGGTGAAACCAGAGAGTTTTGCTCATTTTAGTAATTGAGTTTTAGAGTTGCAAACGACTTTAAAGACACTTACCCAACTTCCCTTGGTCAAAGCTAATAGTCAGTGGTAGTTGAATAACTAACGAGCAAGTTGTTGCCATAACAACACCTTATATTTGTACAGCCCTTTGAGGTTGGAAATGCTTGTTCACATGCATTGTCTGATTTTATCCTCATTTTTCTGTAAGGAGTTGTAGAAATGTAAGACATTGTTATTACAAGGACTTACTCTTTGTACCTTTAAATACTCACTGAGTATGAGGCTTGACTACAGAGGGTCCAGTTAAGTGTCTTTTAAAGTCTTTCAATCTTAAAAATTTACAGTTCTGTGTTTGTGGAGTAGAGATAAATCCTATAGAGTACTTTATATAGTCTTGTTTCTTGTTTAAGACAAGATGTCATAGTCAGTAAAGAAGCTATGTTTTTTATTTATGTTTATGCTTCCTATTTGGGTGTTATTCTTAGCAAAACAACAGAAGGCAAACTTACTTTAGATATACCTGTATGAGCTCATTATTCACAATTGTCTTCAAATAAACCTGCATCTTGATTTTAAAAGAAAACACTATGCAAATAAAACTTGATTGGAGTAAAAGTGAGATACTCATGTTGATAATCAGTGGAACATGTAAAAAATTCTGATTAAATAATATCCAAAACTTTAATAGAAAACACCAACACCAACACGAAAAACAATGATGACAACAACAGAAGCTTTAATCAGGAGAGATCCAGTCCCCCAAGCAGGTGGACTGTCTTGTGACAAGAAGTATGTTGTCATGTCAGGCACCCATGGCTCTCCCAGGCCCACAGAATCAGTGCAGAGAGACTGATCCGACTAACTGGGTCTTGATCTAGACAACCCATTTGGCCAGATCTGCAGCCCCACACCCATGAAAATTCTGCATTCTTGCCTCTGTTCCCCTTTCCTATTAAACCCTACAGTTTCAGTCAGCCCCACTCAAAGACAGACCCTGAACCTCTTTACCTGAGCTTCTGAGCCTTGCCATAGAGTTGAAGTTCCTTTCCTGCTGTCTGTCAAAAGCAAAGAGCCGGGGCYGGGAAGATGGCTCAGTAGAATAAGCGCTTGCCTGGCAAGTGCAAGGGCCTGAGTTCAATCCCTGATTCCGAAAAAAAAAAAAAGCTAAGAGCCAAAACAAACACAAATCCTCTAGCAAAGCAGCCATTTGCCTGCTGTCTGTTTCCTAGCTCTCTGCATCCTTCTGGGGTGATCCCTGTATGTTCATAGGCATCTAGCTAATGCATGTTTTCTTGCATCCATTTTGTGCACTAATTCCAGCATAGCATGACAAATGGGATTTGTATTTGGAATGGCAGCGTGGCCTTTCTTCACATCTCTGTATATCTTGGAGGTTCAGCGCGACAGTCGCTAGCCCCCTGGCATGGATGTACACTTGAACATTAGGCAGGAGAATGGATTCCAGACAGAGGAGCATTGATCCTTCTCGGGGTGACCCCCTAGACTGGGAAAGGCTGAAAGTGGAGGAAGACATTGGGATGCAAATGAGGTAGAGGAAAAGCTCCTTGCCAAGTGCTGTTCATTGAGGGAATAGAGGTGTGTGCTTGGGCTGAAGGGAGCTGGTTAGCTTAGGTTTGCAGGACGGTG
Organism: Octomys mimax; assembly: GCA_002564305.1. Classification (NCBI taxonomy): domain Eukaryota; kingdom Metazoa; phylum Chordata; class Mammalia; order Rodentia; family Octodontidae; genus Octomys; species Octomys mimax. The sequence continues at coordinate 3,570 of NDGM011178344.1, read as the reverse complement.
GCCCAGGTCCAGGACCAAGGCCTCTCATTCTGAATTCCTCGCGGGATGACTGAGAGCCCCTCTGGGTGGCTCGGCCAAGGCCAGTGAGCACCAGGAGCACAGACTGGGGATCATCCCTTTGGGGAACTGGAAACTGGCTGTGGTCAGGCAGGAGAGTGCTTGGCGTGGAAGCCAGACTAGAATTTGTCTTTGCAACATTTCGATATCAGAAGAATGCTAAGGAAATAGGATGACCGTTGCCCGGTGAAGTTATTTACGGTTTGTGAGGTAACTGATTGGATTTTGTATGTCTTGAACATAAAGAACACTGATAACAAAGCATCCATACTTGTACATATGAAAAATTCTTTAGGGCATTTATAGTAGTCCACGTTTTAGAAAACATTTATTGCTTAACAAGACACACCACACTCTAAAGCCATATTCATTTAAAGTGTTCTGCAGTTTAGATTTTGAAAGGGCTCACAGAATCACCTCAGTCCTCCTCTAGTTAGTAAGAGTCTGCTGTCTGTGTGTCCATTACAGGCAATAGAAAGGGAGGAAGCTCTCCGGCCCACCTGATGAATGGTGGTCATTTGAATTTGGCTCCAAAGTAGGAGAACAAGATTTGTCAATGTGTGGATGTGTTAATCCTAAAAGGAATTAAGCAAAAGCTTAAGTAAGAAATAAAAGAGGCAAAGCAGGGTGAGTTTAGGCAAACTGAGAAAGCCAAAATGTTAAAAATATATCTCACTCTGTTATTTATTTGAGAGAAATAAGAAATTTTATACTTATTCTTTTCAAACCAAGATAAACATACGAAGTATTTACACTTATTTTATTTTCAGTTTAGTCTGTGTTCGAATTACTTTTTTTTTTCAGTATATAGCCAGGCATAGTTAACGTAATCATTTTAAGAGTGGGCTTACACTGTTACTCGTTTCTTCTGCTCCCTGGCATCAGAAGAGTATTAATAGTAAATTTAGTGTGCTGCTTTAGTCTGGTTTTCTTTTTTGCCTTTTAATATTTCTGAAGTTTTCAAGTACTTGGCTGCTGGTGTTTTAGAATACAGTCATCTCCAATTGTGGCAATTGATGTAAAATGCATTATAAGTGATTAATCACCAACTATTGTTAATGTGGAGGGGTCATGGCTAAGTTATTTTACTGTTCTTTTTAGGGGTTACCTTTTAAATTTTACCAATTTTAAAATTTAAATTTGATAAAGAAACTTATGTCTGTCAGAAGTGGAGAGATATGATGCCTGTCCTCATTCCTTAGGGGATTAGCAAGGAAAATGAAGAACGGATTATTTAATCCAAGTTTTATGTGACACAGCCTTGAGAAGGGAGACACAGAGACCCAAGAAAAATGCCCATTTGCAGGCCTGGATTTGATGAAAGATGGGTGTTTGGTAGAAATAAGGCTGGAGTGAAGGAAGAAAGAGGCCCACAGGTAGTCCGGTGATGGGGTACACAGCTCCTCCATCTCCTTTGAGGGCTCAGGCTAGGGTGCTTGGTGATCAGATACGGCTGTATCTTTGTGGCCAGCTCATAGACAGGAAGGAGATATTTAAAATAACTAAATAACTTTTCTGTGGTTGGCCTGGGCAGGACTGGTTTTAATGGCTTTACTTGGGGAGCATCATTTTCTAAGCCCTGACACTCCCTCAACTGTGATACTGAGCCCAAGCCATCTTGGTTACTGAGACCTCTTTGGTTTAGCGTGGTGCCATACATTGTAAAAATTTTTTTTTTTCTTTTGTATTTTAGGGAAGGGTCTACAGGGTGTTCAGTGTCTCACTATCAGATTGGACTCCTAGTGATCCTCCTGTGTTCAGCCTCCCAAGAGCTGGGATTACAGGTGCTTGCCACCATGCCCAGTCTCAATTGCCTTCTCAGCGTGCTGGGGGTGGGTGCGGATGGCAGGGCTGGCACGGCAGGCCCCAGGATTGAACCTCAACCCTTGCACCTGCTTGCAGGCATTTTAATCCACTGAGCTATTTGGCCGGCCCACCTGTAAACTTTATTTTGAATAAGATTTTATGAGGGATCAAGTATAGTAATTTCAAGAGCTGTACCTGAAAATGTTATGCTACATCATTACTTTACAATATCTGTGTAACACCTAAGACTCTTTTATAAATCCAGAGGCATTTTGAGTTCATTTGTGTTTGTTCAGGAAACCACAACTTATACAAGATGGCCATATCTGTAAAGGCTGGATATGTTGTCACTAAGGACCAAACCAAAGGAGATTGTCTTTTATTTTATTTTTTTTTTCCTTTTCTAAAAATGACAGTCTGATTGTCGGTGGTAGGACTATTTAAGTATTAAATCTGGATCTTGTTTTAAATACCAAGATCTTAAGTTAAACTTAAGTTACTTCACTTTGGGTTTCTTTATATTGAAAGTAATGATTCAGCAAATATTTATTACATGCTCGCTATATATGTGACATTTTGATACAAACTATAGGAATACAAAGTCTGTGATCAATTCTATGGATAAAGTCTGTAATAATCAGGAAGATACTTTAATAATTTTAATTCTGTGTTCAGAATAAGATTTTAGTTCATTGCCTCGCTTACTATGTGCCCCACTTTTCTACCTCAAGATTTAAGAAAATGATTTTTCCAAAAGTCACTGCTGGAGTCTGAGATGAGACTAATTGGCCCTCCCTTCTGTGTGAAGACTTTGGAGGTCATGACAAATTGGTTTTATTTGTAGGAAAATCGGATGCACCTTGAGACTATAATACTTAAATATCACAGACAGACGAGTTTAAATACCACATGGCTTCTCCTTTATGAAAAACCCAAAGTATAAATGAACAGCAAAATAGAAGAGTAGGGAGTAAGAAGATCAAATGAGAGGGAAGTGAAGAGAGGTGGAGGTGGGGGTGGGGGTGAGGGCGGGGCAGGGAAGGGCCAGAGCACTGAGATGTGCTCCTTGCGTGGACCAGCTCCATGCAGACAATGTAAACATTACCTGCTGCAATCCCGTGCTAGTATCAGTGGAACTTAAGAGGAGAAATGTATGTACTGCCTCTCCAGGGTGTGCTTTGGGGACTGAGGATGCACCCTTTTTTGCACTGTGGACTCTCTCGGCTCCTCACTGTCTTTCTGAGAGATTACCCTTGTCATGTGGTCCCTGAGAACCAAAGGGTGGGAGAGGCCTGTGGGTGTGAAGTGGGCTGGGCAGGAGATTCCTGACAGCTCAGCTTGGTGAACACAGGAGCCTGGAAGAGCAGCGGGGCGAGGCCCACCTCTGGGGTGGAGGCAACTGAGGGGCTTGGCTACGGGTGCGTGGGGCTATCAGGCAGAAGCTAGGCCTTGTGAGCAGTGGTGAGATCTAATTCCCAGGAGAAAGTGGAACCAGGGCTTGGGGGAGACTGGATCGGAGGTATTGTTCAAGGGTCTCTGAGGAGACCAGGATAGAGGATTGGAGGAGGACCTAGGGATTCAGTGAGCTCAGACAGAGAGCGTGGGCACGGGCTGAGGGAGGGATGGGTGGTACAGTGGGAGGGGAGTGGCCAGGCCTGCAGGTAGGTCTGTGGGCAGGGACGGGAGGAGGAAGGACCAGGGAAGGAC
>NDGM011178339.1:0-10129 GCA_002564305.1 Octomys mimax | reverse complement strand
CTCTCTCTCCCACATTTATATATACAGAGTCATACCTCAATGGATTTGTTGATCCTGGGGGAAACACAGCCACATCGTGTTCATCACCCAATGCAGAGCTCCTGAACCAAAATGAAAGTTTGCCAAATTATGTCATTTATAAATCATAAGCAAGTGTTTATGAACAGAACTATTATACATGTATGGAGAATCAAGGAAAGAGAGATATGATTTTTCTGGGCCACTCCATTCTTTGGTCTGAGACCAGAAGAGTGATGTCTTCTCTGATGGCTGGCTTAGGTCCTGCCCCGACCCAGAGCTTAGCGTGGTCTCCTCAGTGTTGTCAAATCCTGTGGAAGAAGAAAAATCCTTCGTGTTATTTTCATTTGTGAGCAGGATTGCTTTCATTTTGATATTTGACTAGATAAAAAGGTAAATGATTATACTGTCTAGCATTATAAATGAAAACTTAAGAGTCATCACAGAAAAAATAGTAAATTATCAAAGAGAAAGAACATAAAGAATTTTTTTTTAAAAAGCCCCAATCCAAAATACATGCATACATACATACATACATACATACATACACAGTGCTGGGGAGCTGGCCTGCCTGGCAAGTGCAGGGTCCTGAGTTCAATTCCTGGTACCAAAATAAAAATTTAAAAATAGCAAAGGAAGAAAAGACAAGGCAAATTTAAAGTACAAAATAATACACAGAAGTGAAATAAATGTGACTCCTGGTCATGGTGTATTACATTTTATTAGAGTCACTACTTCACAGATAAAAATTGTGGATAGATGCCGGGGAAAAAAGCAGAAAAAAAAAAAACCCACAAAATCATAAAGTTAAAAACCAAAACTCGATTTCCTGAGAGGACTACTATATAGAAACAGAAACTGTAGGAAATAATTATCTTGAGAGAAGGATGCTTCACAATTGGGTCCACAATCTCTAAGACTTTCCTCTCAGGGTACTTGAAGTTCTCAGGCAGTCGGGGAGTGTAGTGTATGCCGGAGTGACCACATGTGGCCACGGACTTGGGCCTTCCAGGGGCTTGAAGCAAGGAAAAGAATATATGGTAAAGGACAGCATCTTAAGATGTACATAGTATCTCTCTCTCAAATTGCTGTGAGACACTTAAAATTTCCCAAGGCAAGATTCCGAGGAAATGAAACAAAAGAGGTGGAAGACGAAAGGGTGAGGAGAGGCTTTCAGCAGTTGTGGCAACAGACGTTAGAGTTCAGCTTCTCATGAGCTTGAGAAGCACTGTAATCATTTTAGCATTAACGGGGACTCCAGAAAGGCTGTTAGAAGTCAGGGCAAAATTGGAATATAACAGGCCTAATAAATCCTCTAGAGCAAGGTCTGCAGGCACAAAAAGCCAAAAGTGGAACTCACCGATCCTGCTACTAGGGTGCATAGCCAAGGAATTGAACTCAGGTGGTGAAGCTTCCTATGCTTGTTCATTGGACCACTCTCCACAAAAGCCAAATGGTGAATCAATCTCAACCTTTCAATTCATGGATGAAGAAGACATGGAGATCTACAGATAATGGAATACACGTTAGCCTTACAAAACAAAGTCAAGTTTGCCATTTGTGACAACATGGAGGAATCTGGAAGACACTGTGATAAGTGAAATAACTCAGACACGATAAGAAAAAAGCTAGGAGCTCTCTTGTATATGTACATTCTAAAATAATCAAACCCACAGAGCTTGAGCAAAAAGGAGATTTCCAGGTTGTAGGGGGTGGGTGAAATAGGAGAGTTTAGTCCAAGGCCACACAAGCTTTCAGTTACAAGGGAAGGAATATCCAGAGGTCAAATGTAAAAGTAGGTGATTATAGCTAGTAAATAATGTGTATTCATACTTGAAATGTGCTAAGAGAATAGATTTCATCACACACACAAAAACACACACACTAAAAGGTAATGGAAGTGATAGATAATTTAATCAAATTAATTATGGTAAGAACAATGTGTGCATATCTCAAGACAATACATATGACATATCACAATTATGATGGCCAAAGAAAAATATATCTAATCTCTTACCCTACACATCTCTTCCATCTGGTTATTCATCTTTATGCATTTCACAGCCTGTATTGGTGAAGTACAGGTGTAAATAAAATGTTTCCCTGAATTCTGCGGACTACCCTAGCAGGGTAAGTGGGCCAGAGGAGAGGCTCAGCAGTGGGAAGCGCAGGTCATACTCTGGGGCTGGCAGCTGGAATCTGAAGCTGGGTGGTCCTGTGAGACCCAACCTCTCACCTGTGGGATCGAACGCTGTGATAGTTTCAGAATTAAAATATATTAGAGGACACCCAGCTGGTGTCTGCTGGAGAAATAGATGGTGTCGGGAACCACCCCCACCATAGCTGGTGTCAGAAGTGTTGATGTGAGCGACTAAAAGTGGAAAAAAATAGAGGAAAAAAGGTTGTTTGGTTCCAGAACATGGAAGTGTATATAACTTTTGTCAGTTTCACCTCAATAAAGTGGGGAAATAGTGAATAAAAGTTAATGACTTATCAATGATGAGCTTATCAAAGGTTGAATTACTCTTTTTTCTTTTATTTTTTGCTTTCACATGAAGGGTAGCTAAACTTTATTTTATATATATATATAATATAAATTAAATGAATATATATATATATATGTATTTCACTTAAGGCATACAGCAGGATGTTACAGGTTATATAGTACACAATTACTTTTATATTTTACAATTACACAATTATACAATGTAATTACATCATGCACAATTACATTTATATTTAAATGTACAGTTACATTTATATTTGAAAATAAATGAAATTATAATTAGTTTCTCAAAATAGCACAAATTTTGAAAAAAGAATAAATAAAGGTTATTTGGAATTTATTCAAATTTGATTTTCCATCATTCCTTAGCATCCATGATTCAAAGTGAGCTGATCAACACAGTTTTTATTTGAAATTACTATATTCACAATCATATAGATTATTAAGCTTTAAACACATGTTAGATATAAAGAACTGGGAATGGAGGTTAAATCCTATTCCATAATTTCCTGTTCCTCAACACACCATGTGGTTACTGGGTATGCAGCCAATATGGAAACACTTCAGTTAGAGAATAGTTTAACAAACATACACCTTGAGGTCAGACGACTTCATCTCTGGACCTCAATTTGGTCATCTGTAAAATAAGTGCTGAATTACGGAGTGATATGTGTTTAGATTAGGTGTTCCACGCTACTAAGTTCTGTTACTACAACTGATTCAGTGTTTCTCTCCTAAAAATCAGGGCCTTGTGCTTCTACACTTTTCCAGAGAGGAATAAAAGTGGTAGAGGAAGTGGAGAGGTGGGACAGAAAGGGGGCTATCTCAGTTACTTTCCTCTCATTGCTGAGGCAAAAAACCTAGTACCCAAAATTGAAGAAGGAAAAGCTTATTTGGCTCACAGTTTGTGGAGCTTTCAGTCCATACTCAGCTGACTCCAAGGCAGAGTGGCACAAATTGGAAGGCAACAGTTCATGATGGTGGCAGAACACAGCAAAACAGAAAGAGCCACAGAGGTGGCAGAGAGCAAGCCCCTCTCCCTTCCTTATACTACATCCAGGCTATCTGCCCCAGGATAGGCATAGCACTCATACCCACAATCCCAGCATTGAATTATGAATTGATCACAAACTCCAGAAGCTGCCCCAGTGACTACATGAGGCTTTGGGGTACACCAACACACAAACCATAACAGGGGATGACACAGTGGCAACCCTTGCTAAGAAAGTCACCAAAGGTCACTGTGAAGAAGTGTCATGGCATAAATGAAAAGTCAAGTGACTCAACTTCCTGTTAGAAATATAAAGATCAATTTTTCTACTCAATTCTAAAATATAAACTATATACTGTATATTCAGCTTTTACAGTGCTTTCAAAATCAATACTTGTCAACATTCTAGGTATCCTTCCTAAGATCATTGCAGTAAACAATGTGATGAAGAAGGGTGTTTTGGTTGCCAAGGGGCCCTATCTGTAGCCATGGTTCCATCAGATTATAAATGGAACTAAAAACTTCCCACTGCCTAGTGATGTCATAGCTGTTATTGTATCATAGTACAAGGCATTTCTCACGTGATTGTAGTGATACTGTGCTGCATAAAAGTGCATTGGCATTTCAGTTATGGGCAGAACATCATACTGGACAATAACAATACATGACTATTATTGGTTTCTATGTTTGTCATACTATGCTTCTGTAATTTTAGAGTGCAAGCTTTCAACTTAAAAAAGCTTACTCTATTTCTTATATTCATCTTAATGAGAAAAAAGATAAAATAGCAATGAAACAGTTTCAAAACAGGTTAGTAGGACAGTTACAATATTTAACACGTTGCATATTGTTGTCTTCATAGTGGTTATTCAGAAGATAAGATGCAGACATGATATCTTGTATAAATAATATTAGTACAAATTTTTATTCTTAGTGAACTAAGAGAAAGCTGTATATTTATCCTAACTCTCTTGTGTATGAACATTTAAAAAAAATCTTACTCTAAAGCAATAGCCCATAGGGCTGGAGATATAGCTCAGTAGAATAAGCACTTGCCTGGCGAGCTCAAGGCCCTGAGTTCAACCCCCGGTACTGCAAAAATAAATAAATAAATAAATAAATAAACAATAGGCTATATTACACCAGTTACAGCTTCATATTCTGTGTTCACTCTGTCTCTTGATTGCACAAGAGGTCATGTCACGTGACTGACTATGCCATGTAGGTTTGTGTAATTGCACTCTGATAATCTGTCAGTGACACAAATGGTCTACTGACACATTTCTCAGCTCATATCACTGTTGTTGAAGGATGGATGCCTAGACGGTGTAGCGTCTTCTGCCAGAGTTCAGACCTGAAAGAAAGAAGAGTGAACCTTAACTAATATTAACGGAACTTCAAGTTTCACCAAATGTCCCATTTAGTTTTGTTAGTACTGGAACTAACCTCACCTGGCTTTCTTTTTTCATAGCTCCTAATTTCCTCTAACCCAGGACAGTTTCTCGGTGCTGCTTTGTCTCAATCTTGACAGTTTTGAAGAGTACTGGGCAGTTATCTGTAAAATATCCCTTAGTTTTTAATTTGCCTTGTGTGGTCTCATGATTAGATTGAGGTCATGCATTTGTGGTGATATATTAATAGAAGCAGTGCACTATTTGCACTGTATCACATCAATTGATGTATGATGTCAGTATGCTTTATTACTAGAGATGTTAACTTTAATCATTTGATTAAAGGAATGTCTGCCAGGTTTCTCCAGGTATAAGGTTTTATTTTTCCCTTTGTAATTAATAAGTTTCATGTGAGGAAGGACTTTCGAGGCCATGTATATATCCTGCTAATCATCATCTGTTCTACTAATTTCAGCAACCATTGATGATTTTTATCTGCAACAGTCATCACTGGGTGGTTGGCCACACGGGGGTTTCTAGCCCTATGACTACATCTAGGGCCTTCTCCTAGATGGGAGAGGGATCACTCATCACTTATTTGTGGATTGTGCCACTTATGGATTGATTGATTTATTTAATCATTATGAAGCCATAGATACGTATTTCATTTTGTGGGCCATAATCTATCACCATCTTACTTTGTTATCTCAAATTTCTTTGTATTTGGCTATATGCAGAAACCGATGTACTTTTGACTCATTCCAACAATTTTGAACACTTCCATGCATTCTGGCACACAAGACATCCCAAATTTATCTGATTATAATTGAAGAAAAATATCCACTTGAGAGACAATAAGTCTAAAGAGCAGGATGGGGGCTACAGACATGTTTAATAAAAATGCATGAGTTAACCCTTATTGAATCATGATCCCAGTTAATAAATAATGAACAAGAGAAGGGCCGGTGACATAGCTCAGTGGACTAAGCACTTGCTCAGGTAAGCACAAGGGTCAGGGTTCTATCCCTGGCACCAGATGCAATGCCAGCCCCATCCCTGGGCACACTGAACCAGCGATGGAGTCCGGGCATGGTGGCACACACCTGTAATCCCAGCAGTATGGAGGCAGAAATTAGGAGGATCAGTATGAGTCGAAGTTGCATAGTAAGACCCTGCACACACACACACACACACACACACACATACAATAATAATAATAATAATAATCAATAGAAGAGAAGCAATATTTGAAACAAAGTTGGCTGAAAACTTTCTAAAATATATGACAGAAATTAATCTATAGATTGAAAAACAGTGGAGAAATATAAGTAGTTTGATTAGAAAGAAAATCACACTTAGAAATATAATGGACACATTACTGATAAATAAAACAAGAAAAGCATAACAGTACTTAAAAAATGAAAACATATTTGCTTCAAATGAACAACTCTAGCAGCCAACTTTACTGCAGAAACTACAGAGGCTATAACTCAATGGAATGGAATTTTTAAAGTGATAAAAGAAAATATAAAGCTACCATCCTATAATTACACAACTTTCCCTACTTCTAAAATACTTAAGTTGTAGCCAAATTAGTATACACTATCACAAATAAAGTCTTATCAAGTTTATTGCTAATAGACACTGAGAAGATGCGGATGATTTTCTACAGAAGAAAAAATAGCCTAAGCTGCAAACAACCACATTAAGTAACAAAAAAGCAAAAACTATTGTGGTAAATATGAGTAAATCTAAGGGAATATTAAATATTTGATATTTAACATATTGAAAAAGAATTTACAGTAAATTGAGATATTGATTGCATTGTAAAAATTGTACAAATGCTTTTGTAAAATTTCAGAATTTTTGTGACCCAAAAATGTTAAAAATTATATTAATCTAAAATAGATCATAATAAATGAAAAAGGGTTGTATAATTTCTGGCATCATCTGAATGAATAATAAGCAGAATAGTAATAAAAAAGCTAGTAAAAGTAAAAAAGAAACTTATGATTATTTCCCTAATAATATTAATTTTAAAAAAATATTTTCATGTAGTTGAGCAACATAAGTTTTGAAATTACTTAAGTTTCGTTCAATTTATTTAGAAGTGATTTATGGCCTTATGTGCAGAATGTTCTCTATATGCTTGAGAAGCATATGTATTTTTCTATTTAATGTGTTGTATTAATTCAAATAGGTTGGTCAGTTGTGCAATAAACAATTGATTTAATTATTACTGGTTCATTCTAAAAAAAAACTTCAATTGCCTGAAGAATTCAGTTAAGCTAATGAAGAATAAATGAGAAAAAACAGAAATATAATATTTTAGGGTAAAATCAACCATAATAATTATTACAATGCATATAACTATGGTAAATATTATAGTTGAAATAGGTAAAGAAGCAGAAGTTTGATTATATGTTGAAAAAACAGATAAAATTTAAACAAAGACAGGTACATTGAAAGTAAAGGATGGAAAAAAATATAATATGTAAGTGATGAAAAATTAGCATAATATTATTTAAGTCAAGAAGTATTTTAGAGGGGCCAGGCAGATGGCTCAGTAGAATAAGTGTTTGCCTGGCAAGTGCAGGGGCCTGAGTTCAAACCCCGGTTCTGCAAAAAAAAGAAGTATTTTAGAGACAGAGAAGATATCTAAAAGTTAACAGCTGAAGACATGGGAGAATGTGCTCCGAAATATGTGTGATAATAGCAAAAACATGAAACAAAAGCGTCTCTCAATTTGCTTCTCTATAAGAAAACAAAATAATGGCAATTTGTATTTTGGACAATTTTATGACAGTTACACAAACACACGAGGTGTATATTTTTAATACAGAAAAGGCTAAAAAGCATGTTCTTGATTCAAAAAGGACAATATGCATAGTCATCGCCTATGGCTGTAGTAAGAAATCAAAACACCACATGCTTATTCTTATAGTTCTGAAGGTCCAGAAGCCAAGCCCTTTCTTGAATGGATTCACCCTTTGTCCCTCTACATTCTTTGTGACATCTTCTGTTTCTTTAGTCAAGTTACTCACTCTTCCAAAGATAGTTATGACTATATTAGGGCTGACCTGGATAACCCACGATAATCTCCCCATTTTAAATTCTATAATTTACCTAGATCTTAATTTTCTCTTGTTGCTGAGACAAAACACCTGATGCCCAAAGTTAAGGGAGAAAAGATTTATTTATCTTGCAGTTTGTAGGGATTTCAGTCCATAATCTGGCTCCAACGCAGTGTGGCACAAGGGCCATCATTTATAGTGGCAGAAGACTGTGAATGCAGCACGAGAGAGTGAGACTCTTCCTGTCCCTTATATTGTATGCAGGCTACCGGCCCTCACACAGACATAGAGCTCACACACTTAATCCCAGCAGTGGAACGTGAATCCATCATAAACTCTAGATTCAGCCACCTATAGAAAACCTGCCCTCCTCCCCATGACTGTACGAGGTGTTGGGGGGGCTTCTAAACACAAACCATCATGGCCTGAAAGCTTCCTTTTGCTAGGCAAAATTATATTCACTAATTCTAGAGATTAGGACCTGGATGTCTTTTTGTAGCATTGTTTAATCTGACACAATAGGATACTGTTCAGGTAATTTTTAAAACACACATTTATTCAAATGGTGATTGGAATTTATTCAGTGAACACGCAGAATAGCAAAAATTTTAAAATAACACACGAAAAACATTTAATTTTCTGAAAATTTTCATTGAAGTTTCCTAAATTTTAGTGCCAATAAAAAAAAAAAATCCAAGCAAGAACTGGATCAGGATTTGACTCTCTGTAACAAGAACTATGGGCTCCTCAGCCCTGCCCTACGCTGATGCCTCCTCAGTTAGCCACGTCACCATGATCACCCTCGCTTGCAGCTATGAGCTCCCATCGTAGAGTTCACTGAACGAATAGAAACTGATTATTTTTTCCAAGCAAACTTCTCAATATAAAGGAATTATTGAAGAAGATCTAGAGAGTAACAGAAAGCACAGCAGTCTAAAGAACTACATGGGCAGAAATGGATTACTTTAGGGGAACTACCAACTGGATGAATAAAGGGAGCAGGCAAATAAGAGGAAAATGAAGAAAATATGTAATTGGGAAATAAACTCATACCAAAAGAAAGCTGCAACATCAATTAATAATGTTGAGTGCTTGATTCAGGTTGGTAGCCATGGATTTGTGTCACCAATCATTGTGGTGTAGAATTTTTTTTCTGCCAGCAGTCCCAAGATGAAGTTGCAGAAAAATCTAATAGCCTAGTCCATCCAGGGCTGAGTCTCACAAAGAAGGAAAAAAGTATCAGATGAGCAGGGAGGGCTATATTTGTTAGTGACTATATGGGGTCTTTTGTTATTTTTCTAGTATTAATTTATTACCACATTTTTTTTTCAGAACCAGGGATTGAACTCAGAACCTTGTGCTTGCCAGGAAAGTGCTTATTCTACTGAGCTGTCTCCCTGGCCCCTTACCACAAGTTTGCAATACACAATAATTACATTTTTGTAGGGAGTTGATGTATGCACATACCACATCTTAATTTTGTTTTCATCTTCTTTCCCTCTACCTCCTCCCTCCATCTCTTGATTCTCTTCCCATGTGAACAAAACCAATATCCCTGCTTCTTAATATCTGTCTTTTACTCCTCTTTTTATTTATATTTTGGCTTTCTCATATAAGAGTGTTTAAACTGTGTGACTAATTAACTCCACTTAGCATTATGATCTTAAGGAGCATCTCTTTTCCTACAAATGACTAAAATTTGTCCTACCTTATGTCTCAATAGCGTTCTAATCTCATGGTTGTATCTAGATGTCTCTTCAAAGCCACTTGCACTGATAGGTAGAGAAATCCCCACCTGATGTGTCTGGATTAGGGTATGTGAATGTGGATTAAGAATGTAATACTGGAGTAAGGGAGTGGATAACAGAAGCTCCACCCTGTGTATGAGTAGCATCAATCCACAGGCCTACACCCTAGATGGAATATGAAGGGATAGAAAGAAGGTAGGCTGACAGTGGCTGCCACTAGCTGCTTTGTCTGCTTGCTGCTGTGCTATGAAGTGCTTTCCTTCTGCAGTGCCCTTCTGTTGTGCTGCACTGCCTTGGAACCGTCTGCCTTGGGACCAAAAGCTCTATCAATGGATTTGAAATGAACCTTTCCTCTGTTAACTTTGGGTGTTGGTATTTTCTCTCAGCAATGAAAAAAAAAA
>NDGM011178335.1:0-15669 GCA_002564305.1 Octomys mimax | reverse complement strand
TTATTGGAACTGTCCTACCAGTTTGATTTGAAACTGTCTCATTGCTATTTGTTTCTCAATAAATTCATGGAAAAAAAAACACGTGGAGTGTAAACCCTAAGAACTTCTTCGGAGGGATGCTAAGACTTGGTGCTATATAGATTCCAGGATATTGCCATGTCTGTGTTCCCAAACAGTCTAAGCCATACCCTGTCTTCTATTTCAATATGATATCTTTCTAGGTCATATTAATTTCACTGAACAAAATGATGTCTTATATTGAAGTACATTAGAACAAATAAAGATAATTAGAAAGGAGACAAGAAAAGTTGTAATATTAAAAATAAAAACTGCAGCTTCACTAAACAAGCCAAGTTTAATTTTTTTTTCCTTTATCTTTTCTCTCAGAACATATTAAACCTGGACAATTTCCTTTCACTTGCAAATAGATTGGCCCATTCATTTTTAACTTGAAAATAGGTTTTTCTCACCTGTGAATAAACCTTCTATTTTCATTTGTAAAGTAAAAGTTTTCTGTATGAATAGACCATATCGTCCAGTTTGTTGGCTATTATCATTCTTTTTATTATCTTTGTATAGGTGGGCCTCTCTTTTTCTGAATACCAAAGGGAAACTTCATATTAAATACACAAATTGCAAATTTCTGCCATCAAAACCATATAAATATTCCTAGCTCCAAACTACAAGTTCTCTCTTTCTTTCTGTCTCTCTCTCTGTCTCTGTCTATCTGTCTGCCTGGCTGGCTGGCTGGCTGGCAGGCTTCTGTCTGTCTGTGTGTCTGTCTCTCTCTCTCTCTCTCTCTCTCTCTCTCTCTCTGCTTTCTTCATTCTGTTTCTTTGGATTAATACTTTAAATTTCTGTTTAATAAATCCATTTATGCCTCTTGCTGATGTTTATAGACAGCTACGTTAAGTAAAAATACTGTAGACAGCCAGACAGGGCTAGACCCTGAGAAAGTCAGTATACAAAATAAAAATACACTAAAATGGTAGTGCAAGGGGGGGTGGTGGCCCAAAGCTGAGTGGAGGGGAGTGTCACACAGGTCTGAATAGAACTATTATTAACATACTTTCTCATGAGACCATACTTTTACATGAAATAAATCAGACACACATGTTTAAATATTGCATTGTTTCTCTTGTGTGAGAAACTGAAAATCCAAACAAAACCAAATCAGATGACAGATACTGTGAAATAGGATGAAAAGATTCCAAATGGTAGGGGGGAAAGAGGAGTTGAAGGAGAAAGAAACTACCACAGAATAGAATATAAAAATGGAAACAAAGCTTTTGTAACTGGCCAGGGGAAGAAGAGTAGGTGGGGCACGATGAGGAAAAGGAGAATCAAGACATATTATATATAGGCACCCATTTCCTACAATTGATGTAATCATTGTGTATCAAAGTGTACCCATGAAGTTAATTTTTAATATAAGGGTAGTTATTCATAAAATGATACCATCTTTTCAATTCCAGTGGATGCTAGATCCTACATTTTTTTAAATTCAACTCTCCAGGGTAAAAACCTAAATTGCTGAAGTACTAGAAAAGAAAAAGGAAAACCCATAAACCTTATACAACTGGGAACCAAAGGATGGCCCTAACTTTCTTTGCAGAAGCTACTGATTAACCTTCTGATCAAGGTAAGTAATCTATTTCTCCCCACTTAGAATAAAAAGGAAAATTAGTCCCATCCAGGAAACAGGGTCTCACTCTTCAGGTTTTATAGGGCTAGTTTTGCTGCTCTCTTGCTTGCCACAGGTTTACCCTTGTTCACTGTGAAGAATAAAATTCTGTCCTGAAGTGCAGGAATCATTTTCCTGTGACACTAATTCATAATGGGTCTTTCAGCAAACAGGACAAGATCAGCCACACGTGTTCAAATCCAGCTGTCAATATCCTTTATTTTCTCATAGTTTTACTGTTTAGACCACAAATATTTAATCTCTTAGTCCACTGAGATGCTAAAATGGTGTAGAAGGATGTGTGCTCTAGGCACAATTGCCTCGTTGATGGCTCCAGGATTTACGTGATACTTTTCTGATGCACGAGCTATTGGTAAAATGGGACTGAGAGGGCACCAGCATCCCTGTAGTGAGAAATGTATCAATAACAGGCATTAGGGACTTGGATATAGCTCAATGGTATAGTACCTACCCGGAAAGCATGAGATCCTGAGTTCTATTCCTGATATCAAAAATTAAAAAAAAAAAACACCACTAAAAATAGGCTTTAGTCCATGCTTACCCTCTCTGTCTTACAATGTATTGTTTTCTGTCAGAATATAGATTAGCCTCCAGTTAAATGACTGCTGTGAGAGCCCTTGCTGAGTTCTCATTGGATCATGTTTGGGGAATCAACTTACTGCAGAGAAATAAGGATTCGTGGGCTGAGGTTAGCCAGGTCCAGAGTAATTAAGATACAGGTTGCCAGAGATTTGAATGACAGAGTGGTCCTTGGTAGGAGGAGTATATCCCTTCAGGTTACTGGATGAGGCTTTCTCCTATCACCATGAAAGCAGCTTGAAGAGGGCAATCTTTTAGCTGGCTCTTTTTAGCAGAGTAGGGATAAATAAAGCTGACTGGTAACTCCTTCAGGATCCACAACTTTAGAAAGGGACAAAAGGTCACCTCAACAACAATTTAGAATTAATGCCCAGTATCACAGAGCTTTGCCCATAACAGCTATATTCAGCCAAAGCTCTTCAAAAAGCGATGAGGCTGTTCTTGAGTGGGGACACACAGGCCTCTTCAGGCTCATCACTTGTTATCCCGTCTTCCTTCCTGGGCCATAGTGGGGGATGACCCCATCACTGTCTGGGAGCAAGGGCAGTCCCTCCTGTAGTGCCAAAGGTCCTTCATGTGCTAATAGGTCCAACAAAGGCTTAGTGGCTCTTGGGAGCTCTCATTTGCCCAGTGCCCTAGTCATTTGAACTTGAAACATTCTGGCTTATTTCAGTATGTTGTAGCTGTTGTTATTATTGCCATCATCATCATCATCATTATCATCATCATCATCATATTTGATTCCCCTTAGCACTGTGCACTTCATATCTATTAGGTGAGTATTGCTTTAGCTTGCTTCATTCCCACTCAATATTTGTTTGTCTTTTTTACCCTTGTCATAATTATTAAAGGCCGAATAAGTCACATTTAACCAAATGATTTAGCCCAGCTTGTGGTCTGTATTGGAGTTGCTGGAGCTTTTCCCTAATGTCTGAAGCTAACTAGCTAACAAAATACTGTCCTAAGATAAGTTGACCTTCCCCTGATTCCAAGTCTACATTAATCTATTTACGAATTGTTTCTTTAAGACAGAGTTTGAATGCAACTACAATTTTATCAGAGCCTTTACTGATAGACCAGAGCTTATTCTATTGCTATTTATCAAGAAAATAGGATGAACTTGAAATCTTGGAAATTCAGATCAAACACCATTGTTACCGCATGGAAACAATCAGCAAACATCTTGAAATCCTGAGAAAATGTACCTGATTTCCCTGCATTGCCAAATAGCCATCTGATGAGGCATTTAAGAGGCAATTAAGGAGTGGGGCTGGACAAGGCATAACCCAAGATGAGTTTTGTGGGCAAGAGTCATTGTGAGAGCCTAATAAATCTATCCCTGATTTACTCCCTGACCTGATTAAGGGGATATTAAAGGGTATCACCTGGTAGTTTCTGAGTCTTTCTACCTCAGCCAAGATAGGACTTGACAGGGCTGAAGTCATTGGGATTTGGTCACAGAAGCATTACAAGGGTTTGCCTTAGGTTAGTTCATGCATGAGAACTGTATAGGGGCTCCTCTAGTTCTAGAACTCTATTGGAACCAGAGGCATTGGCCTTGGGTGGGCACGGCTGCCATTTCTCCTTGAAGCTTTGGATCTCCTAATCTGACCACAACCCATCTTCTGGACAAGGAGTCCAGAGCTGGGGTCCTCCACTGACTGGATGACTCAAGCCAATAATATCACAGTGTGTCTGTCTAAAGGGGGATAGTAGGTGCTTTCCTCAATAGAACCCCTGAAACCTCTGGCAATTTCTTTTTTCAACTTTTGCTCATTCGAACTACAAAAACATATAGGTCTAGTGACAAAAGGAAAATGTCACAATATGATAAGTATGATTTATACCTTTGAGATAGGGCCATTAACTTAAGGCTATAATTATCACAACAAAAGCAAATCCAATTTGAATGGAGAGAAAACTATCATTACTGAAGTTACCCCAGGAAAGGAGATAGTTGCAGGTAAGTGCCTTTAAGACATAGGAGAAAAAAAGTTGTCTTAGCCACTTGACAAAGTTGCTTCTGCCAACTAGCCACCATTTCTGCTGCACAGTGTTAAAAAGTGCACCTGCACCTTTAAAACAAAAAATAAATAAATAAATAAAACACAGCTTTCTTTTCTGTTCCCTTCACATGAGGAAGCACTGGGCTAGTATTCTACTTTGTCACTCTCTCCCCCTTAGTTTACCAGCACAAAAAGCCAAATAATTTGAATTATTTGATAGATTAAAGATACGTAGTAATGAGAAGGAAACCAGGGTCTCTCTTGAAAGAGAAGAACTGACGCAAGCCGTGGAAGGGCACTCAGTGTGAGTACACAGGCTTATGGGGCTTCACAAACATCTTTGGCTATTATTCAAATGCCATTCACATGCACATACATGGTCCAAAGTATGTTGCCAAACGCATCCGGTAAAAATAATCAATAGCATCGGGTAAATCAGGCCCACATTTACTGTTCCTAAGTGAAGCAACAAAGACTCTATCCAGACCAGTGTCCCAACCTCATTTTCCCTGAACATATCTATGAAGAAGGCCTGTGTAAGCTGGCCGCTTCACTTCTGTTCAGAACACACATACTAAGGAAACAGAGAGTCATAGGTACTGAAGAAAGATTGCCAGGCTCCAAGGACCAAGACACACTGACAGCTCTGCAAAAGACAAAACATTTTGCTCCATGGTGTGTTTTTTTGTATCCTACCTCTATGAATCTGTTCCATGTTAAAATAAGCAACCTTGTTTGTAGAAAGGACAAGAGAGAAAAATCTGCTTAAATAAGGACTTTTGTTTCCTGTGAGGGTGGGTTTATTTTGGCTGTAGGTGGTAGGTCATGTCTCCTATTATTTGTGGTGTTGTTGTTGTTACCGTTGTTATGTATTTGGTACAGGGTCTCACTGTAAAGCTTGAACTCATTGATTCTCCTGTCTCGGCTTCTTCAGTGTGGGGATTACAGGCATGTACCACCATGCTCCCTCTTGGTTTCCTGCTCAGCGTGCCGTGGGGCTGGGCTGGCATGGCTGATACGGATGGCTGTCTCTCAACTGGATCACCAAATGATGTGATATAATGGATCCGGTGAATTCAAGAGAAAATTTCCAGGCTCTTGTGTATAATGAGGAAAGAGTTGTAAGGGTATAACTAATGGTAAAAGAAAAAGCAGTTACAATTATTAATAAGATGAAAACGTGCTCAGCGACAGGCATAAGCAGAAAAGTGGTAACAAGAAAACAGAGAAATAAATAGCACGGCACACAGAAATAGCAGGGTTTGGGTTTTATTTACTTATTTGTTTATTTATTATTTATATTTTAGGAAAGGTTATACAGGATGTTCAGCATCTCACTACTAGGTTGGACTCATAGTGATCCATCTGTTCACAGCCTCCCAAGGGCTGGGATTACAGGCGCACACCGCCACGCCTCATCTCATTTGCGGGCTCAGTTTGCCCTGGGGGTGGGGCCTGGCACGGCAGGCCTGGGGATCGAACCCTCGGCCCCTGCACCTTTTTGCAGTTGCTTTAATCTGCTGAGCTATTTGGCCAGCCCAGGATTTGGGTTTTAAAAGATGAGCACCTCGAACAGGGTGCTTCTCCCCAGTTCTCCAGGGATGATTGACGGAGAGTGACATGGTACTGAGTCATCTTTGGGGGCTTTCAACAAGTATGTGAGTCTCAGAGTTGTCTGATCATGTTATATGTGTTAGATACAGTCCATATTTATTAACATTTAATGAGATTTGAGTGAGAAGTTACCGAAAAAGTCAAGTCATACATATAACATGTATGTGCTCTATCCTGAAAATGTAGAGATTTCCCAAGTCTTTATTATTTTGTTTTTTGCTTCTGTCAGAATACAAGAAGAAAAATCGGACCTGGAGCACTGCCAAAACTCAAGTGGTTGGTGGGGAGTAGTCTACCAGTACTTGCTGTGCTACCTGTATCAGTTTCAGGATAAAAAGCCCAGGTTAATTCTTTCCCTCTTTGTTCCAAATCCATTAAGGGTGAGTGATTGATTCCCTTTCCCCTGCACTTGGGAATAGCCATTCCATTTTTACTAGCAAATGGTTTTCTTTCACCTGTGTATTGACCTAGAAATAAGCTTGCATATATGAATGGGCTATTTGGTGGAAAATAAGCTTCCCCTTTAATATGGGCCATTATCTTTCTGTGGATAGACAATCCTCCTTCACTTTCCAATTCATAACAAAAATTAACAAATTCCATTGATTTACATAGCCAAAACCACATGAATATTCCCATATCCAAATTGTACTATCCCTCTCTATAGGGTATGTACTCCATTTCTTTGAATCCATATCTTCTAATTTCCTGTAAATTTCTTATAACACCTACTGATATGCTCTGAATATTCCTTTTTTCTGGGATGGAAGTTGCAAGAACTACAAATAAGTTCTGATGATAAAAATGGGTTTAGAAACCTAATATTACAGTTGAATAGGGCAAAAATAGTCTAGTCTGCTTAGGCAGACACAGGGGCCAATAGTTTGATCCCCAGGCCTGTTGTGCTGGCCCTGCCCCCATGGCATGTTGAAACAGCAATTGAGATGGGGCATGGTGGCGCACACCTGTAATCCCAGCACTTGGGAGGCTGTAAACAAGAGGATCACTACAAGTCCAATCTATGCAGTGAGATCCTGTATACCCTGTGTACTCTGTCCTAAAAAAAAAATCCTAGAATTTTGTGTATGAGGAGGAAAGGTCTGACAAGCCTATTCCCTGTTGTATGTAGTAAGTAGCTCTTTTTACTGTTATCATGGGACATAGAAGCAGGAATAGGCAAAAGGAAAAAGGGAGAAAAGTGACCTCAGTAACTCTGGTTACCAATGTTAAAGTCTCAGACAGTTCTGACTCTAGGTGCCTCCCACAGCATCTCTCAATGGTGTATGTGCTTTGCTGCTTTGGATGTAGCAACCTCCTATGCCTTTGTTATTGTATTTTTGTACCTCTTTTAAGACTATGGAATCGCAGATAACCATCAATGTGATGTTTACACTTTAATGTATGAAAGGAAGTAACTCATGCAATGTCACTGCTTATAGCTAGCTATACTATGTCTTCTAGGGTAATAGAGAATGGTGCGTTGTGATATGGTATTTACCACTGAGTGGATGGAAAGGGATGATTCTCTCAGTCCCTTTGTCACTAGTTATACTATTCCCATCAGGGAGCCCTAGTCACTAAAAGTCTTTGAGAGGGATTGAAGAAGTGAGTTCCACCATCTGTATCTACTTCTAGCATTGCCCTACCTATGTAGTGACCAAAGAACTATTGCCCTGACCAGCCTAAGAGTTCACAGGAGATGAGCCGTTCATCCAAAGTTCTCTTGATGATCCATGCACACAGAAGCCGGTTCTGATCTCAAACAATGGTCATGCCTGGTAGTCCCACGTGTCAAACAAGAAGAAACAAATTTGAATAAGAGATTAAGTATGTAAGATCTAAATACTAAAGTTATGAGAAGCATTAATAAAGGTCATGTCCAGGACAATAATCAAGACCTCCAATTCCTAATATTTGACCAAGTCATCTATGACTCACATACCTTTTTATAGGTCTTGGAAGCACAGTCATCCCACTGCTACAATATATCTCTTACTATTTTAGACCTATTGGCAAAGCAAGTACATTGTTCAGTTAAGGACAGATATAGCCCCTTTGTTTCAGCTGACAGGAGAACTAGTATTTCAGTAGTGAGTCTATCTGGTCTTGAAGGAAGGTGATATTCTAGCAAATTCATGTAGGTTGTCTCTCAAGTTCTTAGGTGACTGTTGATGATAAGAAGAGGATGTAATTAGCTTTAAGGTTTTATGTAGGTAGTCACTGCTTATTATCTCTATTGGGGTAGATTTTAATAATCCAGGATGATCCTCAGAGAAAAAGAAGACCCAAAAGATACTGTGTCATAATGTGGAACACGGACCTTAAGAGCTGCAGGCAGCTGAATTAGATAGAAATATCACAGGCAGTCAGACAGGGCTAGGACTTCTGAGGGAGCCGTGTGGAAGACAAGATACCTTGCACTGTGGGAGAGACAGACACTTCATCTTTGAACCAGGCCTCAAAACAAAAGATCAAATAAATGCTTACCACCCTAAGGATAAACATCAGGGATTCATATTCTAAATAGGTCTCTATCATCTTAAGAAAGCCAGAAAGAAACTGACTAACCCCAAACCCCTATAAAAAAAACCCCACCCTGTTCTATATTTATGTCCATTTGCTACCTGATTTAATCAATTTTACCTGAGCAATTATGCTTGTAATCATATGGATTGACTGTAGTTTCATACAACCTCTTGCCTTCCTAGCAAATTCCCACGTTTTCCACCTAAGACCTGCCTCAACTCTTAGTTTTGTTCTATAAAAATCCTTTTAAAAGATAGTTTTTTGTTTTTTTTTTTAAGCTACCCACTCGGTTTTCCTTCTGTATCTCTCTGTTGGCCAGAAGCTTTCTTTTCCCCAGTAAATATATCTAGTTCTTAACTTCCATTATTCCTAAGCTTCATTCTTTTATTTTAGAGGAAATCAACTTGCCCCAGGTATCTTTCAGGTTTAGAGTTTCATTCCCTTGCATCACTGTGATAGACAATAGCGAGTATATTCACATGATTTACTTAGCACTTCCTTTACGTGTGTACGGAATTCAGTCTTTCTTTGTCTCCTGGTGTATCACGTAGTTTGAGTCTCACACTAGTGAAGTGAATGCAAGTATCTATTCTCTGTAGGACAAGAAAGGCAATTTAGAGTCAGTATGTATGTTGATCCTGTGTCCCTGGGCAACTTGGAAAGCCTGGGTAAGGACCACGGGTACTTTCTTCTGTGTGGTCCTAGAAGGAAATTGTCTTGCTTCAGTGACCTGGATAGGGCTGACTATGGCATAACCTGGCCTCCTAATGTCATTGTGTATGAAACTGCTGTCATCAATGAACCAAGGTTAGATGGCCCAGGTAATGGCTGGTCTCTAAGATCTGGACAGCTGGCATAATTTTGTGTGATGGTCTATTTACCCTCATGCTCTATCCACGAATGGTTTGCTGAGAAGAGCATGGCTGAGTTTACAACAATGCAAGATTGAAACATCTTAATTGCCAATAAGAATGGCCTGGTATTTATTGAGCCTTTCTTCAGGCAACTGTAAATGTCCTTTGAGTTCTAAATGACTGACCCCTAACTTGATGTGAAGTTAGAACTAATAGTTGTTTTTTTTTTCTGAAAATTATCTTAGAAGCTTCCCAGGCTGAGGGTAGCAATGGCTCAGAAGTAGCTAGGACAGCTCTGTAATACTACTTCTGGGTAATTGGAAAAGTAAACAAATGGTAGGATTTCCTGGTCTTTGAATTAGTATGTCCCTGGCTACTCACCATCTCCCAGCCACAAAGAGAGAAAAAGGGTCCATTAGACTGGGGACTCTTAAGGCTGGAGCCTGCACCAATCCCTGTTTTTCTCAATTTTTTTTTTTTTTTTTTTTTTTTTTTTGTGGAACCAGGGATTGAACTCAGACCCTTGCATTTACCAGGCAAGCACTTATTATACTGAGCCATCTCCCCAGCCCCAATCCCTGTTAAATCCTTAGAGCATAATACATTTTTTGCCATTTCATGGCATAACAGTGAGAGTGTCACACCCATGTTTATTTTTCAGAATATTTCTATTGATGAATTATAGATTTTATTTTTTTGAGTTTTATTATTACTGCTTACCAGGAAAAAATCCACAAAAATAAAATATTAAATTTTTGATATTTATCTAGTGTTTATAAAAAGGCATCAAAATTTTCAAATTGATTATATTTTGGTATATAAAATTCTAAAAAGAACAATAGAAATAAATTCCTATATGGACTATAAAGAAAATACTAATAGCACAGTACAAAAAATACCCACTTTAATTAACACAACTGAGGTAGTCTTCATACATGACAATAGCACATTCCATACACACATATGCTTACCCTGATAGTAGGTGTATTTTGCTTTTTTCAGCACTTTGTATGACATACTTGACATCAGGCTGGTATTTGTATTTTTGTCAGAAGGTTCTATTATATTATATAATGTGTAATTAACAGTGTACCATTCTCTTTGAAATTGCAACACTTCATTTGAAATTTCTGTATTGTTTCTGTCTGTGTACAATTTCTGTATTGATCAACTTGTGCTGTTAGCAAATGTGACATCAATCGGAAACTGGTGAATAAATTTTGAATGTCATATTCCAATTAGTTTGGGAGATGAAAGCAACAAGTCCATTCATAATATTATTTGATTTATTACTGTATGAATAAGGGCCTGATGTTGGAGTAAAAGGCTAAATGTCTAAACTGAAAATATAATAAGTTTTCACATCTATAAGGGCTTAACTTTTATGTGATATTTTGACACATCAGTTATCCATTATTCTTTTACATTCCTGAGGTTACCATGAGAAATTTTTTCTAAGTACTTCAGAGCTATGAAGACTTAGTTCAGCTGTTGAAGTGTCATAACAAATACATTTGAAATTTTTATTTTTTTAACAAATATATTTTTAATACAGCTTTTGGTGAACACAGGCTGTTTTAGTCACATTTCAGCCTTAGTGTATATCACAGCATCTTGTAGAATTGCATGTGTTAGAATTCCCAACATTGGGCTGGGGAGATGGCTCAGTAGAATAAGTGCTTCCCTGGCAACCTCAAGGGCCTGAGTTCAATCCCTAGTCCCCCCACCCACCTAAAAAAAAAAATCCCAACGTTGAAAGACTGTACTGGCATTCTGTCTAGTACCTTTCACCATTGCCAAGATCCTGACTATCTTTTCAGTCCTTGCTCTAACACTGGATCCTTCCATTTTGTTGCATGGTCATTTCATAGCATTTCATCCTGTCAAACATGTACTTACATTGCTGTTTTCTTCATCATCTGAATCAAGATGTCTAAATTCTGTGTGTGTATCAGTTAACTCTTGCTCCATCTCGCCGTCACAGAAACTTTAGCTCACACAGATGACGTCAAAATCATTATTACCATCATGATGCGCCCTCACCATCCTTCTGTTATGAAAACGTGTATTTTACCTTAATGCATCATCTTAATTGTCCATGCATGAGTAATCTGGTGATTCACTTTTGACCTCAAATCTTTCAAATCTGGTTTCATATACCATTGTACTGGATTGGGCTACTTCTACCAGAAAGAGAAAAAGAAAAAAGAATTAATAAATAGTGGAATGGTGTGAGTCTGTTAGACCCTCTGTGATGCTGAAGTAAACATATGCATAAACTTTTCCATGGAGGATAATGTGTGTTTAAATCCTGGTTTAAAACATGTGCACATGAGCAACCATCTTGCTGTTCATCATACTAAGTAGATAAACAAAGGTTTCTTGTGATACTCCTTGGGGACTGAGAAGCCCAGACAGCTACTATTATGTAAAAGTAAAAATTTATAGTAAAAATGTAAGAGTTGAGTATATAGCACCCTCTTTTATGCTTGGAGGGTTCTAAAGCTTTAAAAGCCCTTTAAGAAACTGCTGTCCATTATAGGGTTCAGTTGATGGTCCCCTAGTTGCCTTACATAGTAGTTTTGCTATTATTTTGAAATATGTGGCAGAAACCTGCCATTTCCAAGAAAGCCCTCAGAAGACCTGAATAGCCTTTGCCATTTATATTCCCAAGGACCCAGATGGTAGAGTGCCTCTGTTGTCCTCGTAAGAGTTGTCTCTTTCCTGGTGCTAAGATATATCCCAGATAAGGCACCTTCTTTTGAGAAATGTGGCCCTTGTGTTGGGTTTTGGGACAACTTACAACCCCAAATTGCTAGAAAATTGAGGATCTTAATGATGTTATTGTCAGGCTCCTTAGTTATAAATCAGGAGGGACTACAGATGGGGAGGTGATCTGCGTGCCATAACAGGCCTCACATTTTGACATTCGGGCTTCTCAGGTCTTCAACTAGCCCTTGCAAATGAGCAGCGACTATCTTCGAAGCCCCGATGTGGGACAGTCCAAGTATACTGTTAGCAAAGTCCTGTTTGGGTAACTTTCCATTTCAATGTGATCAAATATTGTGTGCTAGGATCCACAGGTATAGAGAAGGGGGTGTCTTTGAGACCAAAGACAAAGAACAATTTAGTGTCTCTTGGGATCTGTGCTAAAATGATCTGTAGGTCTGGTACAATGGATGAATAGGAACCAGTGCCTCATTAATGACTCTGGGATCATATTAGCTCATATTCTCCTGATGGCTTGACCAATTGGTAAAATGGATGTATCGAACAATGCCTGGCCTCGCACCAGTAATCCTGCAGCTAAAACTTATCAATAATGGGATGGCACCCTAGCCTAGCTTCTTTCTTAAGAAGATATGGTTTAGGATCTTTTAGCTAAGTGACTATCTTTCCAGGGGTGCCATCATGCCATGCTTCAGGATCTACTGACAGAGACATCATGTTCTGTGAGGTGAAGTGGACTGAACCCTTAGAAACTGGGACACAGTTGGTCAAGAGTTTGAGAATCAGAGTAGCCTTCAGTGGGAAGAGTATATCTCTTCCAGTTATTGGTATGGAGCACTCCAATTTCATCATAAAGGCAGCTCGTAAAGGGAAATCTTCCAAATAGAGGTTCAGAGTAGGGATAAAGAAAGCTGTCTGGTTAACTCCTTCAAGGCCCAAAAACTTTAGTATGAAAGCTCAACCCAATCAGAAACTAGAATTGAATAAGTCAAGCTAGTGAATAAAACCTGTTGCTTGCTATACTGAGTTACCCGAGATTCCTGTTGCATAATTATAATACTCTTGTGTGAGAAACTTGTTGGCTTCCTTGGGTGCCATCACTGCTCTTGTCTGGACCTTCTTCCCTGACCACCTTGGCCACCACAGTGGGGATGAGCTCTTTCCTCTCTGAGAATGAGGCCAGTCTTTCTTCTAATGCCATGGTCTCCTCCCATGACCAGACAGGTTCAACAGAGGTGGGTGCTTTCCAAAGCATTTTGTTGTTCACTTCCCTGTTACTTTCACTTGAAGCACTCCAACTTGCTCCCATCACTCTTTGGATTACCTCAGACTTTCTCAAAGTTTTGAGTTTTGTCATGAGCCTTATTTTCAAATAGGGCAAGCATGGCTTTCACTTGCCTCATTTCCTTATGCAGTTCTTGTTTGTCCTCTACTTCACTAGTTATTGAACACCAAATAAGCTTCATTGGCTCATTTTGGTTTATGGGTCCCATTCGAGTTCTGTAAGCCTTTTCCTTCTACCTGGAGCTGACTGACTGTCTGATAAAGACCTTATCTAAGTTCAGAGTCTAAATTAGTACATAAACAGAGGAACTTTTCAGGCCAAAGCTGACCTGGGTTCTCACTGCAGCTCTGACTAGTAAACATGAGCTTATCATATTTCACAGTTTTGGGTATCTCTTATTGTGTGGCAGCTGAACTCACTTTCGTGTAAAAGCTTTGTTGAACTTCTCCACTTCCTCTTATAATCCTCTAGGCCCTCCTTGAGACTCAAATACAGCAGTTGGTTGATCATCAAATGATGAAGCTGCAAATGCTTCATTAATGGCCTACTTTGCAGCTTTTATAATCTTTTTCCTTTCCACTGTTGTGCAGCAACAAATATAATCAAATTGGACATTTTGCCAGGTCAGACTGGAAGCCATTGTTAGGGCATGGAAACCATCAGCACATTTTTCAGAGTCTTCAGCAAATCTGCCCCAATTTAATTACATCGTTGAACATCTTCAACCCAAAAAGGAACTAGAAGGTAAACAGTACCATCAGTGCTTGCCTTTTCTTTAAGGTGTAGAAGAAAGGTAGGATTAGGTGGTGAGTTCTTTGTATCTAAGTCCCTATGATAAGTAGACCCATATCTAGCATGAGAGGACTCAGAAGATGGCCTTAATCCCTGAGTGTATTGAATAAGCAGGCTTCAAAGGAGGTGCCTTTGGAAAGGATGTGCTGTCCAAAAGGAGCCCCCTGTGGCATTAGCTTCTGATAGACAAAAATTCCTAGAGTATAAATCAGGCCTCTGGTAGAGAACCACACAACTTGAATATGACATCTCTGACCATTTGTTCTGTTTCTTAGAGTAAAGATCTAATTCCAATAGGACATTATATTTTATACACCAAGGAAGAGATAATTTCATTTTCCACCAGTGGATATCTAAGGCTTGTGTTATTACACAGGAATATAGGATGATCTCTTGAAGGGTCTTGGTGCCAAACTTGTCCCAGTGGATAAGAGGACATCTCAGTGGGGACTCAGAAAGAATAGACAAGGACGAGCTTGTTCCCATCTATAAATAGGAGGAGTAAAAGTTAAGATCTAGGATACTAGCAGGCCTGTCCCTGGGTCAACTTCACTAATGCAGACTTGGCAGGGACTTTGGTCAATCTGAGACTTTCAGCACCCATGGGGGTCTAACTGGTAAAGGCTGAATTTCTTTGGACTGGACTTCTTCAGGCTTAAGTGAGCACTGCTGCTACTTTCTTTGTATCCATTGGCTTTACCCCATAAGTGCAACTCATCCTCTAGTTAAAGAACCCAGTAGTGGGATGTCTTACTCTGTGGATGTCTCTTAGCTGATAAAAATGAGAACAAGAAACTTCCCCAAAGAAAATTCAACTCACCAGATTAAACCACAGAACATACACATCTGATAATAGAATCACAAAATAAAGAAAGCAGGCACTATGTAACTTCCTTTAGCAAGTACTGATTACACATCCTGTCAGAATGCAGTGCAAACTTAAAGTCACAGTCATCACAAGGCCATCTGAGTAAAAAAGGAAAGCAAGTTGAATATAGATATACATTTGTGCAAAAAAGTAAAAAAAAATGAGTATTATTTGGAAAAACAAATAGGAAACAACCCAAATATACATTAAATCATGACTAATTTAAAACATGACTAATTCAATAATAAAAAGAGATGTGTTATTGAATGATAAAAAGTAATACATGCTGTAACATGGAAGATCTTTGAAAACCTTAGTATAATTGAAAGAAATCAGTTACGAAACACCACATGTTATATAACTGCATTTGTAGTAAATGTCCAGAAGAGGCACTCATAATGACAGAAAACAGATGATAGTACCTTAGAGCTTTAGGAAGGGAGGAATGTGTTGCAATTGTTAATGGGTATGGGTTTGTTTTGAAAGGGTCATAAACATTCCAAAATTCAATTATGGTAATGAATACATAACCCGGTGGTATATGTTTTTAAAAGACCAGTGCTTTATTCACTTTGAAGTACCAAGTTATATAACATATGAATTATATTACAAAAATTATTTTAAATTCAAAACACTGTTTGGGAAGAGTCAGTGGATCACAAAATATGGTTTAAATATTATATTTCTGTATTTTCTGCAAAATTTATAAC
>NDGM011178334.1:0-11027 GCA_002564305.1 Octomys mimax | reverse complement strand
GATTTGATTTGAAACTGTCTAATTGCTATTTGTTTATCAATAAAATTCTGAAAAAAAAATATGGCTTGTTAGAGTTGTGCTATAAGTTTTTCAAGATGTTATTGGGATTAACCTTGGTCTTTGATAGGCCAATTTTGAAATTTCAGAGGTTCGGTCAATAGATATATACTGAGAACCTACTATGTATCAGCTTCTGTTCAAGATATGTGGGATATACTTCATATGTCCTAGTACTTTAAATACTAGGTGGAGGATGGATAAATAGAAATATGGACATTATAAACATATCAGATAAGTAATGCTATAAGAGGGGAAGGCAAGGTAGGAGAAGAGAGAAGCTGAGGGTGGGGTATTGCTAGCATGTGCAGCAGCAGGCAGTTTGCTACCAGTGAAAGCTCTAAAGATGCACCATTACTGGCTAAAGTCAATAATTCCCTTGGAGGCAATGCTGAATATCATCAATATGAATTTTTTTCAATTTTGGTTTATGTTGATTTTCAGACTGCTGGCATAGGGGCATCTGCTCATTTGGTTAATTTCAAAGGAACAGATACAGTAGCGGGAATTGCTCTGATTAAAAAATATTATGGCACAAAAGATCCTGTTCCGGGCTATTCTGTTCCAGCAGCAGAACACAGGTAAAATTCTATTTGTTTTCATCTTCTTATGTCACACAAATACTGTGATGAAAGAGGCATGTGGGAATGTGTTCGGTAAATGAACATGTAAAAAGATTAAAAAAAAATATATAGAATATGTTTAATACCTTCATACTCATTTTGACATTGCATGTGAACCATGTGCACATTGTGCTAGCTTATACTTACACATTTTTGAATGGGAGCAAGCCCTGAAGTTTTTAAGCAAAGAAGTTATGTTTTCAGAGGTGTATTTAAAGAGTATTTTGATGGAAGTATAGTCAGTGAACTAAAAAAAGAAAAAAACTGAAGCTAAGAATCTTACAGAAGTTTTGAGATGATGAGATCCAGAACCTAGTGTTTAAATGAATGGGAAAAAGTAGACAAATGTGAGCAAAGGCTTAGGCAATAAAATTGTTAAAAGCTTGATCTCAGTTGGAGTTTGGTAGCGAATAGATTGAGCCAACATTCATCAGCATTGCTGTATTGGTGGGGCCTTGTTGAACACTTTTGCATGTAAGGTTCAAGACTAAAGAAAAGAAAAAACTCAGGCATTGTTAGCATGTAAGCATTGAGGTTATTTTTATTTTTGACTTCTGTATATACACCTTTTAAGGATTTAATGTTAATCCTATACTAGGCTTTTTACTTGTAACTGTGTTTCTAAGCCATATTAACATCAGTATACCTTACACCTCAGAGTAAAGATGGTGTCCTCTCAGGGCTTTTCTCAGGGTGTTTCAGTGAAAAGGGCACTATGTAGCACAGGATGAAAATTTGGTGATTTTTTTTTTTAATGGTCTTATGCTATATATTATATTTGAATCTTTAATATATACAAATGCTTTAGATATTCTTAAATAGAAATGTGTTAAGCAACAGTATAGTGAAAGAGGAGCATTGGGGTGAAAGTTGAGAAATGTGCATGACCTTACAGCTGATGTCACTGTCTTTCAGTTTCTCCATCTAACCAAAAGGAGGAGGTGAAAAAGCAGTCACTTAATTTGGTTATTAAAAATAGGGAAATAGCATGGCTTGAGTTCATTAATCAAATAGAACAAATAATTATGATGTCCATATAAAAATATTAGTAAGAATAAGTGTTCTAGGGTTTTGCAGAGGAGGCTGTGGAACATGTCTGTGGCCTCCTCCAAAACAAGGTAGCTCTGGTGCCACTAAACAAATACAGGAAACCCTCACTATTGGGGTATTTTTGTACACTAGGAGTCTCTCTCATAGAGATTACAGAGAGAGACAAGTGCCCCTGTGAGAGCAGTGAGCAATACTGACATTTGACAGGTTAGGTGGATGGAGCAGTGTGTGGGGAAGGTAGAAGATGTGACGGTAGAGGAAGGAGGCTTTGGGAAAGTTCACATACTGTGGGGAAAGCAAGGAAGATGAGAACTAAACATTGACAGATACACACACAAATGGCAGAATAAAGAGGACAGTAGCAACCTGAATTTGAAGAAGAGGGCTTCTCTTTATGTGTATCTTTTCCCTTGGGTTTGCAAGGGCTTACATGAAGCCAAAAACTGGTGTCAAAGTCATCGGCAGTCTGTATACTTTCTTTTCTCTTTTTTTCTTTTTCTTTTTTTTTTTTTTTTGAGACAGAATCTTATCATGTAGCTCAGACTGGCCTTGAATTCAGTGTGTAGCTCTACTGGGCCCCATCTCACAGCAATCCTCTTGCCTCAGCCTCCAAGTGCTGGGATTACAGGCATGTACAACTATGCCTGGTATATATAGTTTCTACAGATGAGTTTGAGGTAAATAGACCTTTTCTGGGTTTCAGACAAGAACAGTGTCAGGATCACTGTGTCTTTAGGGTCCTGAAATACACATGTTCACCAGCTACATGCCATCCTATGAGGAAAGGAATGCTCCAGTCCTTTGGGAAAAAATCATATGAAACTGCAGATTCTAACTTAAAGTAGTATAGCTTTTCAGACAGGTTTTATGTAAAGAATGGGCTGTCATTCGTTATTTCACTGAGAACAGGATAAAGGCCAGAACTATAAAATTACTGAGGAGAAAAGTTGATTGGCATAAATAAATAGTAATAATTTTTAAATTCATTACTAAATTTTATGACTTAAAATTATTTACATGTTAACCAATAAATACTTAAAATTATACATTTGATACTAGACTATTCAACGGGCCAGGGAGATGGCTCATTAGAATAAGCGCTTCCCTGGCATGCGCAAGGGCCTGAGTTCAATCCCTGGTTCCGCACCAAAAAAAAAAAAAAAAAAAAAAACCTAAGATTTATCAATAAAAAACATAATTGAGGCCTTTGGTAGCTGTTCTTGCCTAGTATTCTTGCCTCTATATTCATACTCTAATCTTCATCTTAATTTTGTTTTCTCAAACTGAACATAAAAATTCTTAGTCCTTGGGCACGTATGAATAGTAGAACAACTGCCTATTGCTGGCCATTTGAAGCTATAAGAGGCAAAGAATGAGCTGACTATATACATGGATGCTTAAGTAATTACTTTTAAGTGTAAGATTTTCTAAGCTAGAAAAAGACAAAATGTGTGCTTGTCCTATTGCTGGTACATGCTTTCAAACATTCACAGAGGGCAGCCAAGTGCTTGCAGTGCCTAACAAAGTCATGGGCATATATAGTCTAATATCCTGGCATAAAGTATGGAAGGCATTCAGAATTAATGAAGCAAAATGAAATAGTTGTAAAAGTTTAGTCAAGTTCTGGGTTGGCCAGAATGATCTATTTTCCTTTTGATGTGCATCCATTAAACTAAATTACTCACCTTCTTTGTGTTGTTGATGATACGGCATAGTGAACATAAGATGTGGTCAGCAGTGCTTTAGGAATAGGTAATGTATCTGCCTAACTAAATCTGTGTTTTTCTTTTGTTTTCTATTTCTAGTACGATTACAGCTTGGGGAAAAGACCATGAAAAAGATGCTTTTGAACATATAGTAACACAGTTTTCATCAGTGCCTGTATCTGTGGTTAGCGATAGCTATGACATTTATAATGCATGTGAGAAAATATGGGGTGAAGATCTAAGACATTTAATACTGTCGAGAAGTACAGAGGCACCATTGATAATCAGACCTGATTCTGGAAATCCTCTTGATACTGTATTAAAGGTAAATTTTAATGTATAACTTAATTATTAAAATATTTATAGAGCAAGTGTATTAACACTATTCTCAGTTTCATTTATACACACACTGGATCAGAGCTTTCTAGAATAATGTTATTTTTTTAGAATTACCTTCCAAGGAGAATAATAGATTTGCCCAAGGTCACACAATAATAGCAGAGAAAGGATACAAAAAAATCACAGGATGTTTGTAAACTTTCCAAACAAAGAAGTAAAGACTACTGAATGTGTACTTTGTTTCCTCCATACCTTCGAAATTAATAGCATTATCATTTTAATCCTGTGGTTGAATCACCAAGTTTATTATGATTGATCTGTTTTCTTTAAGTCATTATTATACCTTCAAAATTGTTAGTACAGAAAAACATATGTTCAGGATTATATGAAAAAATAATTCAAAAATACTTCTCAAGTAGTGGTTCTTTAGCAGCTGTTGAGTCTTTGGTTTTTTGTTGTTGTTGTTTTTCTTGGGGTTTTTTTGTTTGTTTGTTTTTGTTTTGTATTTTAGGGAAGGGTCTACAGGGAAGGGTCTAGATGGGACTAGTAGTGATCCGCCTGTTTCCAGCCTCCCAAGAGCTGGGATTATAGGCCCATGTCACCATACCCAGTCTCAGTTGCTGCCTCAGCCCACCCCAGGGGCGGGGCCAGCACTGCAGGCCTGGGGATTGAACCCCCAGCCCCTGCGCCAGCCCCTTGTGCCACCTTGCAGGCACTTTAATCTGCTGAGCTATTGGGCCAGCCCTTTGTTTTAAGTATTAGAACTGCTATATAAAGTTAATGGATGAATGAGCAGGCTGGTTTGCATATTATATAGCTTGACATAATAGGAAGGGAAAACTTGAGCAACTATGTGAGATATAGATAGATAGATACATACATACATAGATAAAATTTCTAGCTTTGTCAGTGTCCTGGAAGTTTTTAAGTGAGTTTAGTTTAGTTTTTATTTGAATTGGGCATAAGCAGAATAAATTAAGGTCAAAAGTACAGTCAGGACTTTAAATCATATTTTAAAATGTTGTTCCAAAATAAGATTATTTTTCAATCTTTGTAATTTCAGATATGCAAAGGAAAAAAATTGTTTTAAGTCGGTTTATAGTATAAATTGACTTACTATAAATAGTATACCTGTCTCTAATATGGTTAACAGGAATTGAAACTAAACTTTTTATGGTCTTACACATAGTATTATATAATTTTTAAGTAATTGAAAAATAGAATTAATTTTATACTTACATGATTGTTTAAAAAAGTAAAACTTAATTTTTGGAAAGCTTCCCTGTTTTTCACTTTCAGTTATTTGTGTTGCATGTGTTTTTTTATTGTAGGTTTTGGATATTTTAGGTAAAAAGTTTCCTGTTACTGAGAATTCAAAAGGCTACAAGTTGCTGCCACCTTATCTTAGAGTTATTCAAGGGGATGGAGTAGATATTAATACTTTACAAGAGGTATGTGCCTTACTACATTAATTAAGCACTTTTTATTCATTTAATAAACAATACACTAATCTAATAGAGTTGTGGGAGTTATTTTAAGTGTCTGTGGTGGTACATTAAGAAGTACTGATCCAGGTGTGGTTGTGCACACCCGTAATCCCAGCACTCAGGAGCCTGAGGCAGAGGAAGATCACTGAATTCAAGGCCATTCTGGGCTACGAAGTGAGTTCCAGGCCAGCCTGAACTGCATAATGAAACCCTGTCTCAAAAAGATGCGACATGGGGCCAGGGAGATGGCTCCGTAGAATAAGCACTTCCCTGGAAAGCGGAAGGGGCTGAGTTCAATCCCCGGTTCTGCAAAAAAAAAAAAAGATGTGACAGTTTTAGCCAAAGTGCACTTGTTCCTCATTGAATACCTTGGGTAATGATTCTAAAGTTGTCTCATTAAGGACCACAATGTCAGTGGAGAAATATTTCCGTAATATAAAACAAAAAGTTATGACTACTAACATAGATCCAAATTAACATTTGGTTATATTAATGGGTGCTTTTTCAGAAATTATAAAATGGTTTGTCACGTTTTCTAAATTAAGTATTAACTGTTACCAGTAATGTTAGATTTAGCCAGATAGCATATTATACAATCTTAACTTTGGCCTTTTTTGTCTAGAAGTAAGCTTTTTAAGAGCTATAGTTGCATTTTAACTAATATTTTGAACAGTACATAAAATTAAGAATATCACAAATGTAATGTGGATGGTATTCTATAATTTGATGTATCTCGGTTCACATGATGAAGAGCTGTATAATACAGACCATTAGAGGATTTTCTGTTTGAAAGAGGTAAGTGGTTAAATGAGTACCCAAATTATAAATTTTCCAAAAGTTGATTTGAAAGTGAGAGCTGTGATGTATCCCAAACCATTTCTGGAATGGACCTCTGTTGCAGTAACAGAATCGAGATATGACAAAGGAAGAAATGGAAGACCCTTTTTGCTTTTGAGTTCCTTTTCTCTTCTTTTCTTTCTTTCTTTCTTTCTTTTTTTTTTTTTCTTTGCAGTACTGGGGTCTTTGCATTGAGCTATATCCCTGGCCCTTTTCATTTTTTATTTTGAGACAGGGTCTCACTAAGTTGCCTGGCCTGGGCCAGAACTTGTAATTCTCTTCCCCTCAGCCTTCCAAACTGCTGACAACACCATGCCCTACAAAAATGAAGAATCTTAAGTAAAGAAATCTCAGCTAGCACATTTGATTCCTGTTGCCCTCTTCACTCAGCTGAACGGACAGTACTTGCCTTGGCACCATGAAGAACCATTGCCCATACCCCAGTTGGCAGGGACTCACACATCCTTCCCCTCCCAGAGGAACAGGCAGAGTCCTGTGCCCATCAGAGTTCTGTGCCTGCCTCCTTGGGTTAGGCAGTCAGGTGCGTGAGCCTCTAAAAACCAGAGATCTTTGGCTTTCCCTTCTGTTCTTTCTCCCCCCACCCCTTGCTTTTAAAGTAAAGTTTGAGAATTCATGCACATTTTTAAAGTTAGAAATCAGCTTAAAAAAAACTTTGCCTTTTTATACTTTTAACAACATAAACAGAATGAACACTGAAACTCATACTGTTCGGCATTGAAGAACCTTAAAGTAGAACAGTCATAATTGAATAGTGTTGTGTTAATGCAAATGTACTTATGGGATATCTGAAGAATATCTTGAAGAAACTAGTTCTATTAATTTAACCCAGAGGCTAGAACTTGATTTCTTCATATTGGAAATAAGTACATATGGGGGTTTTTTTCTTAATTTTTAAATCATTTATTCATTTATTTATATGGTATGGGGTCTCACTGCACAGCTCAGACTCCTACTGATCCTCCTGTCTCAGCCTCCCCAGCACTGGGATTACCAGCTTGCACTACCATGTCCAGTTTCCGTGGCTGACATGGCATGTGGTACTGGGTATTGAACTCGGGACCTTGCACTTGCCAAGCAGGCGCTTCGACAGCTGAGCAATCTCCCTAGCCCCAATATGTATTTTTAGAAGCAGAATCCACCTAGTAGTTTTGCTTTGTACATTTGCTAAATTAGATACCTTGATTTTGGACAAACAGAAAAATCTGATTTATGTAATGCAGCCATGCTCTCACTTTGACTCTGTCAGCTCACTGTTAGACTTCGTTATTCACCCCTCAAGGCATACAGTGGAACCTCATTCTCCATTTCTGTGTTCTGTTGTATACCAAAATGAATCTGTTCATTTAGGAAAGGAGAAAAAATACTTTTTGTATTCGACAAAATTCAAAGTGTCTGTGTTTCTGATGGGGCTCAGTGTCTGTGAGTGTCACTAAAACGTCTCCATTGGAATGGTTCATTAATAACATCAATACTGGATTCTCAGTATTAGGAAGACAAAGATTTCTTTGAATTCCAAAATATTTTAAATGTTTTCTTCCCAGGCTTAATCATATTTTAATATTATATGCATAGGTCAAGTTTTTCTTTCTTCTAGCGAGCCTACATTGTTTTCCTGGAACCTTTTTTTCTACATTTCTTGGAAATTTCCCCTAAGCATCACAACTTTGGTCCAGAGACTTGGTAGAAGACATTGGTTTTATGTATATCTTTAGATAGATAGATAGATAGATAGATAGATAGATAGATAGATAAAATATATTGCAAAAGTACCACTTGCACATGGTAACAAGATTCCAATGAAAGTTTGGTAAAAGAAAAGTTGAATTCTGTTATAATATGGCTCCTCAGATATTTAGGGTATAAAATACAAAAATACTCATGAGAATAGTGCCTGAAAATATTTTGTCAGTTCATGTCTAATCAGATTCCCTTCTGTTTATGTAAATGTTGTTGAGTGATAATTTTTCCCTAGTTAGAATTACCCATTTCCCTAGTTAGAAGTGGCTAAAAGTTCATTTTAGCCACAAGCTGTCTCTCATAACTTTTAGTGAAGAAATCTGGCTGGAAATTCAGCAACATATTAGGTGATACTGGTGTCATTCCCTCATTACAATTGCTTCTGAAGCATATCTAAAATCAGGTGACAGGTCTAAACATATTTTCTCTCAAGTTTACTCAAGTCGTTTTATTCTGTGTTTCCGTTTCTTTTCCTCCCTTTATCTAATTTACTCTTTTGCAGTTTTTCATATATTGAAATTCATTTTGTTCCGTCATCTCGGTAAAAAATCTGTATTCAGATGCCTTGGGTTCAGTCACAGTAGTAAGAATTTTGAGGCTGGATTTGTATACAACCTAAACTTTAGGAATTACTTCAAAATAAATGGAATGTGTTTCTATATTGATTTTTCTACTTAAAAGAAGATAAGTTTTAGTACAAGAAAGAAGAATTAGAATTTTAAGATGCAGTTGGATTGTTTAGTGTGGGTATATCTCTTGAAAGAATTATATTAATCAGCAGAAACTTATATCATACAAATCTCGGTAGCAGGCTAGATCATCATTCTCCCAAAAATAGCCAATGATAAATCTCCTAGAGCATCTAACCGTAATCTGGTTATGACACTGTCACCAGTCAGAGTAAAATGTTTCTACCAGTGTCACAACTGTTTATGTAGAAAAAAAGATTGTATTTTCTTTCGACACTAATAATCATTGACCTCCATGCCCATCCCCAGTAGTGGGTAGTATGGCCTGACACGTGGTGTATGCTATATTGTTCTGTACTAGTCGTGCCTAGAGTCCAGTGACTGGTCCCGGTGCATTTGGTGGTGGCATCTGGACAATAGGGAGGTAGAAGAGAGAAATTGACTCAAGTCACCTTAGATATTTATAGGCAAGTTCCTCCTTCCCCAGACTCAACCATAGTGATGACAACAACACAAATTCAGGAAATATGTATGAATTCCTGTCCTTCCACACATGTCCATTTTGACGCTTTTTGGGGCACGAATGGATCTTTTAAAAGAATATGTGAAATATAATGCTGTAGGCCTTACACATCTAATTATTGACTATTAATAGAACAGCTCCAGGATGCTTAATTTGTTAATGTTTTCCTTTGAAATTAACCTTTATCTTCAGTATTACATAGGTTTTGTTTATCTGTTTTGCTTCAATCCTCTAGATTGTAGAAGGCATGAAACAAAAAAGGTGGAGTATTGAAAATGTTTCCTTCGGTTCTGGTGGAGCTTTGTTACAGAAGTTAACCAGAGATCTCCTGAATTGTTCCTTCAAGTGTAGCTATGTTGTCACCAATGGCCTTGGGGTATGTCCTTCAACTTTTGCTCCTGCATTAGCACCCTATTTCTGTGTCTAGGTAACATATACTTACTAAAGCAATAGGCAAAGGATAATATCGTCTTGGACTATTAATGTGTTTTCAGGTACTGGTGACCTTGACTTGGAAGCATGGAAAGAAAAATGCTAATTAATAACATGATGAAGGGGGAAAAGAGACTTGGAAAACAGAAAAATAATGAAATGACAGATTATTTAAGAGACACTTTAGGTCAGTCATTTGTCACTGCTTTAGATTTGAGTGGGAATGTCAGCTAACCTAGCTATCCTGTGTCAACGATAAGCAAGTATAATCACTTTTAGGGAAATAGAATGTTAATTCTGAGTGTGACAGCAAAGGCATGTTTAGTAGCATAGCACAGCTGAGCAGCTGAACAGCAATCCCCCCTAGTCTTCACAGTGCCCCTACCCCAGTACTGGGACTAAAACCTGGGTTATCTTGCTGAGTTACAGCCCCAGCCCTTTTCTTCTGTTTTTTTATTTCAAAACAAATCACTAAGTTGCCCAGGCTGGGCTTGCACTTGAGGTCTTCCTGCTTCAGCCTCCCATTGTGCTAGGATTATAATGTGCACCGCAGCACCCAGCTCTTCCATGGTCTCTTGAAGGTGCAGAGTCTGTAAACAGTGAGTGGAGATGCTAAGAACTCTGAAGAAGACCTGAGTTATTTCTGTGGGAGCTTCCAGGCCTGGCTCATTTGTTACTTCTCATTCCTCTGTCAGTGCTGGCTGTTTCTATTGTGTTTTCTCTCCTACCTCAACCTTACGATCCTGAAAAGCCCTGTTTTGTTCAGGTTCTCTGAAGTCTTTTTCTTCCACAATACCTAGATAACAGTAAAAAGTAATGAAAATAGAAAGGTTACAAAATAAGAAAATCTCTACCTTAGTCATATCCATCTTTTGTTTTTTGCAACAGCATGTATGTACTATACTTAGTATCTATTTAAAGACATTTTGTAACATGGTAAAGATCACATGTTAAAATTTCAAAGATGTCTTGCAAGTGGACTACTAAGTGTAGTAAGAAAGGATACCTAGCATTTGAGCTCTTTGCATCCCCTTTTTCATAACTGCTTTTTAAAACGGGCTAAAGAGTTACATTTCTGAAAGCCAGGCATAGGTTTGTTCCCTTATACCTGTAAAGAACCTTAGAAGTTATATACAAGTTATGTGTATATATGTATGTATATTTATATGTAACTACACATAAATATATATGTGCTTTTTTCACAAGTTAGTGATGAAAATTTCTTGATTAATATTCTTTTTCTCTTTTTTAATCTGAATTTCAGATTAATGTCTTCAAAGACCCAGTTGCTGATCCTAACAAAAGATCCAAAAAGGGCCGGTTATCATTACATAGGACACCAGCAGGGAATTTTGTTACACTTGAGGAAGGAAAAGGAGATCTTGAAGAATATGGTCAGGTGTGTATCTGTACTGATCGGTTTTTGTGATAGTTGATTATTGGCTCTCTAAATTAAAAAATACGGCCAGGGAGATGGCTCAGTGGAATAAGCGCTTCCCTGGCAAGAGCAAGGACCTGAGTTCAAT
>NDGM011178330.1:0-11281 GCA_002564305.1 Octomys mimax | reverse complement strand
AAATTTGGGACACTACCGAATTACATGACATTACAGTACAGGTTCTCATATGTCCTGAGTCTTGGTTATAGTTTGATGTATGTCTTACCTTTCTAAACCCCATTTCTTAAAAGTAGTAGAATTTTCTGAGGCTTTGTCATACACTATACACGCAAGTTGCTTAGGAGTCACATTTTTTTCTCTTTTGTCTATCCATCCCTAGGTTTGTGTCTTGCAACATTTATTGGGATACTATTAAACACAGATTAAAAAGATAGGTTTTGTTATGAATCAGAGATTTTTTCCATTACCAAAAATGTTCTTAAATTCCATTGCCTGTCAAATTGTGATACCAGCAATTAATATGTTTGATTAGAGAGAAAAATGTATCCGTGTGCTGGTGTATTCATTCCATGCATAACACTGAGTAATTATTATAAGCCAGGAATGCAATGAAAAGTTAAATCTATTTTTTTGCCTCATAGATCTTATAATCCAGTGGGTGAGTTAGCCATTATCTAAATATTGCAAGCACTTATGAATAATTAGAAAATCCTGTGTTTGTTTGATTACTTACTCACGTATTAATTTTGGTGTTTTGAGACAGGGTCTCACTTGGCAGTGCAGGCTGGCCTTGAACTAAGGATGTAGCTCAGGTTAGCCTGGGATTCAAGACTATCCCTCCTCACATCCCAGGTTTGCCTTTTGAGTTTACAAAGGTCACTATTTACCTAGGCTGTTGGCAAGGTGGTGAGGAAAACTAAGTCTAGAAAACTGAGTTATTATCTACAGAGAGAGTAAAGAACCAGTTACAAATTTGTAGCATTTATAAACACATATAGGTATTCAAATGAGACATTATGTATTCAAAAATATGTCATGTAATTATGGAAACAAATGCAATATGCATGCCTGATCTTAGCCATAAAATGGAGATAGGCTAACAAATTCACTCTGATGAAAACTACATTAATAGGTAGAAAATTCAGAACATTTCATATAATATTAAAAGACAAAACAAATGTCAGTTATTAGTCACTTATAGGCATAATCCAATAGTAAGACTTACTATGAAGCTGTAATAATACTCAGTGCAGTGTTGATAAAAAATGGAAGATACAGATTCAGAATTTACAAATAAACTCATAAAATGTTATCAGCTGATCTTTGACAATGGATTGCAGCTAATTTAGTGTGGAAATGCCAGACAGTGCTTTTAAAAAATGACATAGCAAAAATATAAATCCCATAGGGGCCAGGGAGATGGCTCAGTGGAATAAGTGCTTCCCTGACAAGTGCAAGGGCCTGAGTTCAATCCCTGGTTTTGGAAAAAAAAAAAAGACATTGCAATGACTGGAACACCTTATATCTTCATAAAAACAACACAACAGGAATCATATATATAAATGTAAACATAAAACTACACAACTTATAATAGAGCATGAGGGATATGTAGATATTTTTATATTGGATAATCACTTTTTAGATCTAACATCAAAAGTATAATATATATTTTTATTACAGTTTATAGCTTATATCATAAGCTAGTACTACTAAAATATTGAAAAGAAGCCACAAACTAGAAAGAATATAAAACATATTTTTGGAAAATATATGTAAAATATATTCAAATTAGAAAATGTCTTAACACTTAACTTCTAAAAAAGAAAAAAACTGTAAAATGGACAAAAAAATCTGGACATACACCACACAAAAGAAAACATACAAATTGGAGCCACGCATAGTAAAATTACTTAGCATCAAATGACCTCAATGAACTCATTAGTTGCATGTTAAAACAAGAAGGTAACATGCCATGACAACCCATTACCATGCTAACATCCAAAGCGTGGCCCACACAGAATGCTGGTGAGAATGCGGACTGACAGGTACTTTCATACAATGTTTGTGGGAATACAAAAAGGTGTAGCTAATTTGAAAGGCACTTTGCAGTTTCTTATAAAGCAAAACAAGCCTACATGTCTACCTGGCAGCATTACTAGGTATTCGCTGAAATGAATTTTTACAATTGTATCTACCAAAGACCTGCATATGGGTGCCGAAGAAGCTGCCCTTCAAGAAGTGACTGCACAAACACAGCAAGGTGCCATGTGTGACAGGATATTGTTCCCTAATTTTAAATATAATGAACTCTTTATTCTTTCTGGGAAAATATATGTATTTATATACACAAGATAGTTTGGACAATTGAACTGCTGATTCCTACTGTTCTATTGAAAAGAACAGTTAATGCTTAATGTTTTGTTTTTTTCCAATATTTTGACCAACTTTTTATGTATACATCTACTAATCTGAACAACCAATTTGAAGAAAACAACATGTAATATAATAACCATTGTTGAATTCCTTTTGTTTTGTTTATTATTTTTTGGAAGAACCGGGGATTGAACTTGTACTTGCCAGGGAAGTGCTTATTTCACTGAGCCATCTCCCCATCTCCCTTTCATTTTGTTTAGTGAAATTCTGTATTATTATTTTTTAAAATCTTGTGTATTTGTCACAGTGTCTCATTACCCAGCTCAAACTCCTAGTGATCTACCTTTTTCAGCCTTCCTAGTGCACTACCAGACCCTGTTTTGGTGGCTGGCTTCTTGCACCCAGGATAGAGCCAGCATGGCATGTGTTGTTGAGGATTGAACCTGGGTCCCTGAGCTTGTATGGCAGGTACTTAGACCACTGAGCTATCTCTCTGGCCCTGTATTGTTTCTCTCTCTCTCTTTTTTTTTTACTATTCTTAATTTCCAGAAAAAAATAATGAGCTCACAATATTTGAAAAAAAAAAAAACAAAAACCCAAAACACAAAGGTGAATTCATTGCCTACAGAAGTGAAAGACGCCAGTCTAAAAAATGCTACATGTGAATTATCCTAACTGATGATATTCTTGAAAAAAGACAAGTACAAAAACAATCAAACAACTAGATATTTTCAGGATTTAGGGCGATAGGAAGTGATGAACAGGTAGAAAACAGTACATTTTGAAGTGAATAAAACTATCTTATTTTTATATTGTTATAGTGGACACATGACTTTATCAAGTTGTAAAAAATTCATACATCTGGAAAACATTCAATGGTAAGATGATTCATGGATGTTTGTTAATAATATCCTTTCAGTATTCATTCTTCAGTTGTAGATAAAAGTATTACACTGTGCAAGTTGTTAGTAGGAGAATGTGTGCACTGCAAGTGAGCAAAATTATATATGAAAACTATTTTTATGTTTAGGTATTGTATAAATTAAGACTGGTTTTCAAACATCTTTTAATTTTTTAAATGGATTTAGAAATAGCATCTCAAAAAGTTGAAATGAAAAATATTTCTTAAAAAT
Source organism: Octomys mimax (assembly GCA_002564305.1). NCBI lineage: Eukaryota > Metazoa > Chordata > Mammalia > Rodentia > Octodontidae > Octomys > Octomys mimax. The sequence continues at coordinate 7,952 of NDGM011178330.1, read as the reverse complement.
TAAAAAGTGATGAAAGAAAGAGTATGAGGTCCAAAACTTTCAATTTAATCACAATTTAAAATAATTAATGCAATAAGAATGAAGATTCCAACTTCACACTAAGTCTTCTTAAATATTTTATTTGTAAATAATATTTTAATTTTTTTATAGTTTACAACTTGGTGATCAGGATCTGGAATTATTCAAATATTAATTCAGAGTGTTTGATTAAGATTTACATAACAATGATGTTACACAACCTTTTACCAGATAAATAGCATTTCATTTCTAAAACTACTGCATATCTACATAGAGAAACAAAATGTAACATAATATATGAAATTTCTTCTCTCAGATTTTTAAGTGATTGACAGAAATGTATACATGTTTTTTATTCCTTTGGTTTGTGCCCTTTTCCTCCCTTTTCTTTTTCTACATTCTTTTTCCTATTATTATTTTAGTGGGTGAGTATTTNTTTTGTATATTTTTGTTCTGGGTTTATCTTACTGTAAAAGTTTTGAAATGAAAGTACAGTGACTCCATTTGGACATTTTCATTCTTTTTAGTCAGCTTCCTTTAACTGGACAGAATTGACAAAACTCATTAGTGATAAAATGCTGCTAAGTTAAAAATGGATGTTTTCTATTTCACCACTTTTCTCTATTCTTCTTTTGTTGTTATTGTGAGAAGCAATTTAGAATAACATATGATGGTTTTTTGTTACATATCTATAAGAGGTTTTCTGATTCATCTCAGGCTCCCAATTATTCTTTAATTTTCATATTCTTTGCACTTTTGTAGCGTATTCTTCAGGTCCTTTGTAGAATGTCCTTTCATTTTTCTCTAATGTGTCTTCATGGCTGGATCAAAAAACAAGTTTCGAGTAGTACCAGTTTGTAAGGCAACATTCTTATCTCTTTAATATCATGGTTACACAGTAACAAATGATCTGTCAGGATTACATTAGGCTGAGACACATAGACAAGACACTGCCATTCTGCCATGATTTTCCCATATGAAATGTTTTCTTTATTTACTTCCCATTTATTTTCTATTGTAAATCTGTCATTAAATGCAAACTACTCTTGAGGTCATCTACTTATTACTTGGACTTATTATGTGAGAAAACTTGTCCCCTTGTTATTTATAAAGAAACCTGTGTTGCATATCTTTTACAGGATATATAATCTTAGCCTATATTTCCTATCTAAGTCACCAGAAATCTAGAATGCAACTCATGTACCATTCATGTTGCTACCAGTTAAGCACCAAATTCACCTTTTTTACCACTACAAACCAGCCTTCCTACTTCAAGATTGGTAAGTCCATATTGTATTTTTATGGCAGAATATATTTTTATTATATAAAAATATATATAGTAAATATATATAGGGAAAGAAAGCTCCTGTCTGAGAGAGGGACAGAAGGGGAGGTCCCAAACAGGTGGTCCCTGGGAAGCTATCTCTTGGAGTGACTTTTATAAAGTAAAACCATGCAATGAGGCAGGTCTAAGGTGGTACAGAACATGGAAACTTGCTTAGGTGGGCATAAAGTGGGACAAAACTATGGTCAACCAATGAGATTACAAACATCATTGCTCAGGAAAAATTGATTAAATCCAGTACCAAATGGGGAAGCGAGTCACAAAGCAAGTGGGCATGAATATGGGATAAGGTCTCTTCCTGTTGGGGGTTGGTGACTCAGTTGGGCTCTTTCAAGGTGACTGATATCTATTTAGAATACCAATCCCTGATGCTCATCCATAGCGAAGTATGTAGCTGTGTTTTCTCTTTTGTTTTGAGGTCTGGTCCGTATGGGAGTGTCTGTCTCTTCCAAGTTGCAAAGTCATCTTATCTTCCATATTGTTTCCTTGAGGGCCAGGCCCTGTCTGGCTGCCTATAATATTTCTATCTAACTTAACTGCCTATAACATTTTTCCTCCCTCTGAAGAAGTGACCTGAACTGCCATGAAAGAACCATGGAAAATGACCGCTCTGGCTTCTTCAGGCTGAAAGGGGTCGTAGTTGTTGACCAGCAGTCAGAGATACTCTCCAGAGGTTTTATCTAAAGGCCCTCAATAGACATCAAGCATTTTCATCTTGCATAGGCAGAATGGCTTTAAATCTGGAGGAGACAAAGCAAAGAAACTATGAAACATGCTTAGGCCAAATAATAACATCAGCAGGATAATTATGGATACAGTCAAAATTATTTTTGCCAAGTAAACAGTAATGATTTGACAGCACCAAGTGAGCTGAGCCTTCTCCAGGGTTTCCTGCCCCATTACAAGAAAAGCTACCTTCCTGTTCCTTGGGCAGGGCTGCCTGCCAGAGGCCTTAAAACCAAAAAGTTATATTTTGTTCTGTGGGTCCCAGAAATCTGACACAGCTGCAGAAGTTAGAAGGGTTTGCAAGAATTAGTCTGAGTCAAAGTGTTTCACAGTAGAAAGGATGCAGAATGGAATTAATAGACAAAAAATGAGAATAGTGATACTAGCAGCCCACAGGTACAGAGGCCAGTTAGGAAATGGGGGGAAAGTTATGCTTCCCTGGATCCAGAGAGAGAGAAGGGACATGTTGAGCAAAAATGTCCAAAGCTAGTAGAGAGGGAAAAAAGAAAGTATTCATGATGGAGTCAGAGGAAGTTTCAGATTGAGATGGTCATGGTTCTTCCCATCAGGCTGAGGGAACCCATGTCAACTGCCAATATAAGGAGAAAGCCTGTGAAACTTTTAATAGATGCTCATGCAGATGTGTCAGTATTTACCCAGCAAGTGGCCCCACTTGCAAGCTGGAGAGTACTCATTTTTCCCCCTTTTTCTGGGAGTTCATGTGCCCCAAGTAATAGTAGAGTTGGTGAGACATAAAAGGCCAATTTATTCTGAGATCATACCCAATGGCCATGGAAGATAAAGGGAATAAACCTCATATTTACAAGCTCTCTGTTAGGGACAGGGAGATAGCTCAGTAGAATAAGCACTTGCCTAGCAAGCGCAAGGGCCTGAAGTCAATCCTCAGCTCTGACAAAAAAAAAAAAAAAATCTCTGTTAATGAACTTAAAAAATTTCTAACTAGTCTTTTTTTAATTGAAAACTTTAAAAGGTTATTACATCCTAGAGCCTTCTGCTAATGTTTCAATAGCTGTTCAAAATATATTGTATTTTTAATGCAATCACTTGAGCCATCTTGCTCTGTATTTAGAAGAACACTTTAGTAATATTTTCAACACGCTATGGGGTTTGTATGATGCACAAATATCTTCAGAGTTCTACATCATCCTACACCCTGTTATCTCCCTGACCTCATCCACTGTACTACATACATGTATGTTTTTAAATTGACACACACTAAAACGTTCATATCTTTTCTTTTCTTCTTGAGTATACTTTGAGAATAGTGATGTAGAGCCTAAAATGATAATGAATGGCGTGTGTCCAGCATGTAATGTGTAGTAAGAACAAAATCTACCTTAGTATTTACAAAAGTAAAAACTAATCTCACGCAGATAAGAGAAAGCCTCTTTCCATAAATTTAGTTTTTTTCTGTTAATACTTATTTACAGTAATATTCTATAATATTTTTCACTCATACCATTTCAAATTACCAAAACATGTTTTGTTTATCCTTCAGATATACATATTGGAAGCTGCATTGAAATTCTGTGTAAAATTCCTCTTCCCAAATTGTTTTACATTTCACTGTTCACTCTGAAATTATTTATAGTTGCCATAATTTAGTTTTATGGGAAATGAGATGTTTTGCATTTGATTTTATTTTGTATATTGATTCAATGATTTTTCAAAGACATACATGTATAAAAATGTTCCAGGGTATAGCATTGTTTTGTGCATATAATAATCTTACAGTTTGACATATTTTCCTTCCTTGAATGAAAAATTTACTATTTCATATTGTGTGAGTTACTTTCTTAGACTATTTTAAATACATAATTTGTACTGAAAAATATTATTTTGGAACTATATATATATATATATATATATGTCTAACAGCTACATATGATTACATATAACACTTTTAATTTGCACTTGTAGAGTTTTGTATAATATGCTCTTTTCATAGTTTGAAGTATATGACTCAGCTAAACTTAAATACATCTAAACATGAATGTGCATGAAATAGTCCCTATGCTTGTTGATTCGTGCATACAGAATTTAGAGATAGCAAGAACCACCTATTCTTTTCTTGTTCTGGAATGTCAGATAAGAGTGGCTATATTAAGAACCAGAGATAAAAGGGGGGAATAACTCAGATGCTGGTAAAATAACACCCCACGCCACAGGATTCTCAATAGCGTGCTATATATAGAAACAGGATCAGCCATTGTTTTCAAGCCTGCTAAATAAAACGGGGCTATGCGCGCGTGGCGTGGCATCTGACTCGCAAGTCTGTTTCCATGTCAGATTCTCCAGCTGGTTCACACGATGTTCAAAAGGCAAAAGTCCCTTCTCTCAGAACGCAAAAGAGAATTATTTTTTCAAGGAGTTTCAAGGTCTACCTCGAGGAATGATCTGAGAAGTTTTCACACATTGTCGCAGTTTGTCCTCTCAGCAGGCCCTCTAAAATCAGCTCCAGCCCTCAAACATTCAAAAGCTGCTCACTTTGAGATCGAAATACTTGATGCTCAAACCAGAAAACAGATATGTATTGTGGATAAGGTGAGTTTTGTTTGTTTATTAATTTAAACTTTTCTTATTTTACTCCAAAATCCTTGATCGCTTGAGTAAATGCTGTCAGCACTGTACTAAAATAAATTCTTGGCTTTTAATTATAGGATCAGGATAAAAGGAGAGAGATATATTATTCATGGTTTTAGGAGCAGGTGTGCACCGCCTCTTCCATACCCAATTTAAACTAATTACAGGATAATTAATAACTGGGTTTAGGTTTTTCTGATTTTATTGGCTACTATCCAGAAATTAAATTTCTACTTCCTAATGTTTCATTTTACATGAAAATTGTCTTAAATCTGCTCTTAAAGCACTTTAATAAATATACATATTATCATAGAGATTTCATAGTGTTTATAGAAAAGAGGAAGCAAAAGGCACAGAAGTTACTAAAAGCATTACTTAGTATATATCATGAAATCTAGGCATTATATTTCTGGACTACCCAATTAGATGCTCCCCATCCATGGTCATAGTAGCAGATATGTCACTAGGGAAGGAAAAAATATAAACACATTGGGTCATGGACAATATTTCAAACACCTTTTCTTTCTTATAAGTGTGACAAGAAACTACTAGTTTAAATTATGAGAAAAATTAATATTTTTAATTTTAAACAAATAATTTGTTTTACCATACACAAATCTTAAGCATGTTTTTGGAGCTACCATAAAAATAAAATTTATTCCACATAAGGATTCTCTAGCTGAGCTTCTAGAGCAAGTGAAAAAAATTTGTTCATTGCTTTAATTGCAAAGAGGAATATATATTATACATGTATTTTTTATGTTTGTTAATTATAGCCATATGGGTGATTGGATAATTTTTATTTTCACATAGAAAAGAAAATTTAAGATATTTTATAAGATTACATGGATCATAAGTATGAAATTCAACATCACTTCTTTATATATAACTTTAAAGAGTATGCTTTTTCTGTAATTATACTGGGGCCAAATGTGAAACAGAACTTTGATATATGAATTTTATTCATGATCTAATTTATTTCTGTTTATTACAACAAAAGTTATTTGGAATTTTTAAAATTACTTTTATTGAGAAATAATTAGCAATGAAACAGTTTCAAAACCTAACAGTAGGACAGTTTCTGTTTTTTTCTGATTTTGTTGGCTACTATCCAGAAATTAAATTTCTACTTCTCAGTGTTTCAGTCTACATGAAAATTGTCTTAATTCTGCTCTTAAAGCACTTTAATAAATATACATATTAATAAGTAATACATTGCACATTGTTGTCTTCATAGTATTCATAGTGCAAGATGCAGACAAGTATCCTTTAAACCTAAAAACTGGAATTCACACTGAGAAATTGCCATGCTTTCAGCTTCTCCCTACGACAGCACCCCATTGAGGACAGGAGGCTTATTGCATCAGGGGAGGAGACAGAGGACAGGACGGGCAGAAAATAAGTGGCAGATTTTCACTTTGGAGTAGTAAACCAAATTGATTTTTAATGATTTCTCTTTTATATTTAGATTATCTGCATCTGATAATTTATTTGAAGGTAGAGAGGAACCTTACCAATATGAGTATTGATTAAACTGTGAAAACTGTGCATTGGGCAAGCTATCCTTCTTTAGAACAGAGAATTTCTCTTGGGAAACTCACACAGGAACTTGCGCCCTTGTATTTGCCTCTCGGTGGTAAAACCTGACAGAAGCCCGGGAGGCTAAATGGGATTAGCTGGATTCCTGGCCACGTTTTCTGGCCACGCAGTCCCTCACATGGCATCCGATTGCTACATTCACATCTGACTGCACAGTAAGAATGAGTTTGTTTTGTTTTATTATTAATTTATAACTTGGTATATTGTTTCACAGTAGCAATGGTACAGTTAAGAAGAAATGGATCAATTTATACATTTTTGCTTAAAAGCTTGCAGTGGTTTGAATGTATAAATGTGAGAAATCTTTATTTTTTTTAAATAGCTTTAAAATAGCTACTAAATAGCTTGTTGGCAAGGTTGGGTTAAATGTATCTTTTGGCACTTGGCTGAATGCAGTATTCAAAAGAAGTGTTGCTTAAAACTCAGTTCCAGTCTTTTGGTACTTACTGTGTTAGGGAGTATTGTTAGTACTATGAGCAAAGCACACTTGAACTCAGTTCCTCTGGGTCACTCCCATGCATCCAGGGTTAAGAACAACACCCACTCGGTTGTCCCCAACACTTTAATGCATATTCATTTAGTGTATACATTAATAAAACTTGTTTTTCAAATCTTGCAATGAAGAGCAGTAATAATGTATGAGAAGACCTCAGAATAATGCCTGGATCATAACTGGAACAAATTGCTCTTTTTGTAATTTTAATAATCAATTGAAGAGATGCCATTAGTATAAATAAAAAACTAAAGAAAAAATAAATGAGTTTTTGTTAGCAAGTGAAGACTTAAATTTTATTGCTTAATATTTGATTATCCATTGATATGTTTTGTGATTAATGCTTAATTTAGGTGTAATGTTTTCAGACATTTTGGGTGGACTACAAGTATCTAGTTAAATATACTATGGCAGAAAGTTTCTTTTGTGTCCTCACATTAAAACCCAAAATTTAAATTAGACAAAGCAGACTCAAAATAGTTCTAAAAAATGTGATAATTTCTGAGATCAAAAAAAATGTATGTGTCACCTTCTTACACTTAAGTACATACTCATACATACAAAATGCAAAAGTATCCCACGCTGCCTTCTCTGGCTTTGCCCATATCTACTGCGGCTTTCCTGGCATATGCCCGCTGTCGGCCTCGTTTTCTCTCCTTCCACTTGGAACTGATTCTGTCACTACGCTGAACTGGAATGTGCTGGGGTCTCAGTGAAGCAGAAGCAAGCAAGGCTAAAGCTGAAGTCCCATTTTCATCTTGTGTGCCAGCCGTGCTTTCTGCTGTTAATCACATCTTCCTGTCTAAAGTCACAGAACTTCATAATGTATGTATTCTTATGGTTGTATATATTATGAACATTTATGCTTGAGTGTATATTTTAAACTGCAAATAACTTCATTAGCTTTTCTCTAGAGACTCATCCTTTTATTTACTAGCTATAGACTATTAACACAACCTTCAGAAATTTTTCCATCTATAGAACTTAACCATATTGAGCCACAGAGTAGTAAATATCATCTACTTATTGATGACCTGAAAACATAAATGCAGCCCACTCCTTTCCCCCTGAACTCTAAAAGATAAAAGATACCTTTCACTGTGTGTTGTCTAGCTCTATGCTCATTTTATCTATCTATCTATCTATCTATCTATCTATCTATCTATC
>NDGM011178324.1:0-23201 GCA_002564305.1 Octomys mimax | reverse complement strand
TGAACTCAGGCCCTTGCTCTTGCCAGGGAAGTGCTTATTCCACTGAGCCATCTCCCTGGCCCACCCATTGTCTTCAAAGGTTAATATTTTAGCACCTTTCTGTTTCTGTTTGGCTTTATCTCCATAAATTTAAAGGCCATTCCTTTTGTAGTTGTCTTTTCATAACTTTTGCTTCTTTTCTATGTTAGGAACGTAGGTCCTTATTGTGAGACTTACTGCAAATCTCTTTCCCCAGCTTCTGTTAGGCTTTTTAAGGTAAGTTTTACAGACAAGAAGGGTTTACATATTCTATAGTCAAAGGAGTTTGTTCTTTTATTGCACCTGAAATCATAGTTAGGAAACTTTCGTTAGACCCAAGGAAAAGAAGAGCCCCCTCACGCTTTTGTCTAGTACTTAACGTTCTCTTTTTAAATGTTTAGGGCCTTGATCTTATTTGGAGTTTATTTTTTATATGGTACAAAATTAAGTTACTTGCTTTGCCACATAATTGAATCTTTCTAGGCTTTCTGTGATTTCCTGTTTATCTCTTTTTGTGACACTGAGTACTATATTTATATTGTTTTATTTAAAGAAATTTTATTTTCTAATATAGTCAGTTTTTAATAAGGATAGTAATATGTATTAATCTAGCTGAATTTAGTATACTGTCAGAAAGAGCCAGTATTCCATTTTTTGCTCTTCTTCTTCCTCTTCATTTGTTTTTTTTTTGGTGGAACTGGGGATTGAACTCAGGCCCTTGTGCTTGCCAGGCAAGCGCTTATTCTACTGAGCCATCCCCGGCCCCTCTTCTTTTTAATGTCTCCCTATTTTTGCAGCTTTGCTTCTTCCATTTGACATTAAATGTCCATTTATCTAAGTTCTTTATATGAAAAGCTTATGGATATCTTTATTGAGATTGTATACATCTAAAAATTAACTTAAGGAAGAATGAAATCTTTGTGATGTTTTAGTTTTTCTCTTCATTTACACTAAGTATATTCTTTAGGTCTATTTTTGTGTTTCAAGACTTTTAGAGTTCTCTTCATATTTTTTGCTAAATTCAGCAATATTTTTATTATATTCAAAAAGTGTTTTTCCACCATTATGTTTTCTAAATGGTTATTTTTGCATGTGAATGCTATTGATAAGTGTATATCGTCCTATGTTATTGAATGTTTTTGATATTTGAATTAATTGTGCCTTGTATTCCCAGATAGGAACATTGGTTCTGTTTTTCTATTTTTATGTTGTTATTTGATTGGCTTGGTTCATGCCTTTAACATAAACAGTAGGCATTCTTGTTTTATTTCTTATTTTGATGAAAAATCCTTCACATTTTCTTTATTACAATGTAAATTTAGGAGTAAAGTGGGATGTTTAATTATGTTAAGAAGATACCTACTTTCTTAAATTCTTTTCTAAACGGAAATGGTTATTCACTTTTATTAGTGTCTTGGCAATAATTTTTTTCTTTATGGAATATTGTATTATTCTTTTGAATTCTCTACTTGTGAAATTGGCTTGTGTTCTTGGAATAAATCCTGCTTCATTATATCATTTTTTTGCCATGTGGAGCTGAATACTTTATTTAGAAGTTTTACTTCATTTTTTATGTGATATTCTAACCTTGAAATCTCAAATTTTTCCATTTTTTGTTATTCAAGTTTAGGTGTAAATGTTATGCTAATGTTCATACAGTTTTCCTTTACTCACTGTGCTCTCACATTTCAATTTTAAAGTAACTGAGATCAAGCAGCTTTTGAATCTATGGTAGAAATTCTCTTGAAATAATTGCATGCTTTGTGGGATATTTGTCTAGTAATTTAGTTGTTTTCCTAGAAAAATCTATTATCATGAGTTTTTAATGTACTAAGAAATAACTTACACAAATTATATTTCTATAGAGAATCATTTTTCTAATTTTAGTCTTTTCTCTTTTAACAACTGTGTTCTAATCATTTAACTTTATATATTTGTACATTTTTTTTTCTTTCATTTCATTTTTCGGTACTGGGAATCAAACAGGACTTTGCACTTTTGAGGCAGGCACTTATGCCATTGAGCTATATCTATACCCAGCTCTTTTATTTTAAAATAAACTACTATTTATATTTTTGAAATCTAGGGTTTTTGATTAAATGTACTTATGAATGTGCTTTAATGTTTTCATTATCTTTATTATTTCCACTTTAAAACTTTCTTTTTTTTTTGAATTGAACATTTTTTTTTTTTTTTTTTTTTTTTTTTTAGTTTTTAATTTTTTATGTACTTAGTACAGGGTCTACAGGGTCTTACTACACATATCAGACTCAGTCCTGTTTTCAGCCTCTCAAGCACTGTGATTAGAGGGGTGTGCTACCATATTCAGTCTCTGAGCTGAGCATTTAATTCATTGATTTTTATTGAAGTACTCAAGAATACAAGTTTTCTAACTACTGCTTTGTCATAGGATCTGATGTGTAGAAATTTTATTAGTGTATAAGAGTTCTATAATTTCTCTTTCATATAAATGTTTCACAGATCTCTAATATCTTAACAGACTATGGAAAATTAAAATTATATTACTGTTGGTTAGGCCATTTGGGTAGATTACTAGAAAAGCTTGTTTCAAATATTACAAAATGATAACTTAAGTGGCAGTTTCCACTTATTGAATATCTGCTCCATGATGATCACTGAGTCAAGTTGATTAACTGCATTTAAGCTCTGTAACATTTTTGAGATATGTGTTATTTCCCCATGTTCAGAAGAGAAACTATGGTTTAACTTTTTTTAATGTAATTTACTCAAATCTGCATAGGGAGGGGGTTGTTATTGTTAAAATTTGACTCAGGGCCTATGGCTTTTCTCAGGCAGTAACATTGTGAAGTCATAAAAGTAGCAACATTGTGAGGTCATGTGAAGTCACAGAGGTAGCAACATTGTGAGGAAGCAACATTGTGAGGTCACAGGCAACTGGAGTGAGGTTGGAACAGTGGTAGCATATAGTCGCTGTTTCAGGTACTGTTAGCAGAAAAGGAAAACATGCAGCAAAGCTGGCATATATAAAGCAATAGTTAAGTTTCATGTACCTGTTGGACATCTAAATGGATCTGTCTGGAAAGAAGGTAAACATATGAATGTGGAAAGCAGCAGGGCAGTTTGAACTACAGATATGTGTCTGAGTGTAGTAATCTTATAGGTGATAATCGAATAGGATTTGAAAGTGGTATCCTAGAAAACTGTGTACACTAAGTTTAGAAAATACAGGAAATAAAATTTATATTCCAGTTAAGAAGGAGACTGAAAAGGAAAATGGTGAAAATAGTCAAAATGTTAAGAAATCCAGGTGCTCATGGTATGAGAACCAAAGAAAGTCTTCAAGGAATGTGGGGGACCATTATCTTGTGCCCTGAAGAAATGAAAAAGAACGGGCATCTTTATGAGATTTAATAATAATAATAAAATAGCCAGTGTACTGGTAAGAATTAGGTTAAGAAACTGGAGAATTAAACTATAAACTATTCGAAGAATTCAGTTATGAAGAGAAAATGTGATAGTCACAAGTAATTATTCCTTATTCTTGCCCTTGTGTTTATATTACACTAATTTTCATATCTTGAAAAACACATTAAAAATATTTTTGTTAAACTGCATTAAAATTAAGTTGAAATATTTTGATGTTTTAGAGAACTTCCTCACTATTTAATAGTGAAAACTAGAAAAAAATTAATACCTGAAAAATATGTATCAACTACAGCTATTAATTGAAATTCCAGCTTTCTAAATTTAAGTTAAAAATGGCTTTTGTGAAGCTCATATAAATTATCTGGTAAAAAATACAATATTCAAAATTATAGTATTGCTGTGTAATAAAAATATGCATAAGATATTTAAGGATTAATATAAAGTACCAGTCAAAAATAAATATATTCTTTAGTTTGTTCTTTCCTTAATGGCCTTTTAAATGTTTTTTCTCAGGGAAATGTGCAATTTCCATTGTGAGCTGCCTTCACAGAATTTATGGTAGAACTTCACTGACATTGCTATTGATGCCAATGTGGAATAAAGGTCATTAAGATTCAGGAAGTCAAAATGTATAAACAAAATATTGCTAAAAGATGAATTGTGTTACTCCTCTTACATTTTTTTTCTGGGGATGGGAAGTTACTGAAGATGGAACACAAGCGGGATTTTATACCAAGCTCTATCCCTGTGCTTGCTGTTTGTCTCTGTCTCTGTCTCTGTCTCTACCTGCCTACGTGTCTGTCTGTCTGTTTTTTTGAGACAGTATAATACTAAATTGCTACATTTCCCAGTCTGGCTTGATCTTGCAATCCTCCTGCCTCAGCCTTCTGTACTGATGGGATTATAGTATGTGCTACCTACCACATCTTTTTAAATTTTAAGTTAGTATGAATGTATTTGAATACTTAGAGAAATACTCTGTTGATTTTGACCTTATCTGTGTTTTTATACTTGGCAATTAACTTTGCTTTTGTGAACTTTTATTTGAATCCTAATCATAGTATTATGATGGTTTATTTATTTTTTATTTATTTTTATTTATTTTTGGTGGAACCAGGGATTAAACTCAGGCCCCTGTGCTTGCCAGGCAAGTGCTTATTCTACTGAGTCATCTCTCTGGCCCCTTTTTATTAAACTTACTATTGTAAAATTATATTTCTACATTTTTCTGTAGAATCAATCTAGTATTGACTGTTTTTAAGCTGACAAATTGTTTATTACCAAAGAATTAATACAGAGGCATAAGATCTGTTCTTCCTTCTTAAAAGAATGTCACTGTGTTCTGTCTGCTTGGCTGATTTAGCTGCTGGCCAAGTACAGGAATGGTCTTTCCTATTGACCAGTGTATCTCCTTATGCCTGTGCCTGGATCTAGTAGGCACTTTAATGCTGTTTTTCTTTTTTAATTAAATATATTTTTCTGAACTAAATGAATGAATGTATAATATGTGAATATTTTCTGTGAGTTAGAAATGCAATTGTATAGCACTATTTTAGTATATAAATATAAAAACATTACAAAACTGGTTTGCTGAACTGGTTGTCAAATATAAGTGTCCTGTAAAGCCTAGAAATTCTAGGTTTAGATTTTAGATAATGGTCTTGAAGGCATATTCATGACATGCTGATTTTCAGTCTTACTGCTTTTCCTTTATCCTTTTCCCTTTGCGTTGCCTTTCTTTCTTCCATTCACCCATCTTGTTTTCCTTAGTTGTCCTGTCCTCTGTGTTGTCCTTTAGTATCCGGAGTCCACCTGTCGCCAGTGTCTCCTGAGCTTGTTTTGGACCATGACCACTCATCTCCTTCAGCAGGCTGCCTTTCTCCTGATGCCATTCTTTCTTCACCAGACAATGTGCACGCAGACAGCAGCATTGGAAGCCAAACTGTTCCGAAAGCACAGGTAAGAAGAAGAGTATTTGCATAGGAAGTTCATATGCGTAAAACATGGTATTCTGATTTAGTTGATGCTTACAGAATTAAAAAAAATTATTCTGAAAGAAATGCTTCTGCAATAGATAACATTAATGCCTAGAATAAAATATTTGGGTGATATTTTGTTTTGTGGCACAATTGCAAAGTATTCTTAGTCTGTTACCAAAATATGATTTAATTCATTTATTACAGCTGATCTTGTTTTGCATTTCAGATTATGAAATTTAAAAGGGGAAATAATTATAATAAAGAATAATAATTTTTCTTTTCAGAAAATATTAACATGTTTCAGATATTAAGAATATCTATTTCAGTGAGGCCCAGACCAAAAAGAGAACAGTCATAGAATCAGGTGCTGGAGTTGGAATTCCAATGCTGGACTTCTAAAGTATTATATATATTATTTAAGTAACTTTTTGATTTTTCTAGGAAGTGATACTCATTTAGTAGTTATTGATAAATTTTAAATTCTTATTATGATTTAGAATGTAAACAGACTGTAAATTTAGAACTGTGTCTCAAATGTTCTACTTTATTGTACATCTTTAAACATGAGAAAAAATTTTCAGTTAGTACATTGTTAGAAATATTAAAACTAAGTTTAGTTTTAAAAAAGTTGAAGAAATGTTATTTCGTGTTGAAAAGATCAAGTTATTGTAACTGTCTAAGGTCTTCTGTTGATTTGCTTAAAAGGAGATAATTTTGGAGCCTTTGCTACAACTTAATTTTCAAATGTGTTATGAATACCCTTTGACCATTTTTATTACTGCGATAGTATAAACCTTTCTCTCTCTTATGTGTATGTTTATTTTTCAATGTGGTTTAGGTTCAGCAGTCAGTTCACACTCACCTAGATATCCCACTTTTTCCGGGTTTATCGGATGAGACGAGTAATGGAACAGTTGCTCTTGTGGATGATTCTGAAGATCCTGCAGGCAATGTATCAAACGTAGAGCTTCAGCAAAAAGTTTCAGATCTGGAGATGAAACTCAAAATGTCTGAAGAAGAAAAGCAGAGGATTAAAAAGGTACGTTAACATTTACCTAACAAATAAATGTTTGAATTATGTATACTAGAAATTTGATGTAATCCAAAACTGTAAGAAGATACTCTATTCCATTGGGTATAGTACATCTAAGTGAGTCACAGCAGCATGTTAACTAGTAAAGTCTTTAATAGCAAATTTCTCATCTTAAATACGGCAGTCACATATTCATGAGCACATATTCACGTGCTCCACAAACATCCTCGTGCATCTTGGGTTCAAAATATTTGAGGCGATAACAAACCTGTGTATTGGCTTTTACAGAGCTTTGATTCTTGTCATTTCTCTATAAAAGTACCAATCTAGAGGTGATTTAATGTAGATGGGTGGATGTGCTTAGTTTATATGCAAATAGTTTGCCATTTTACATAAGGGATTTGAATGTTAGCAAATCCTGACCAAACGCCTGTGGATTCTGAGGTATCTATACTTTAAAAAGATGAGCGACTTGTATAATAGGGTTTTTGTGCTTTTTATTTTTTGTTTTTCTTTAATAGTTTTTCTTTCCAGTTTATTTGATTTGAGTGGTGGCAGAATTGTATTTCTTGTACAAATTTGAAGTTGTATAACATTAACCTTTGGAAAGACAGGCATTATTTGGGAATGTTTGATCAGAGTACTTAGATCTGCATACAGACATTTTAGTAAATTAAGGTGCATGTATAGCATATCCTAATAAATTTATATAAAGTTTGTAAAGATTGATTTTGTTGATTGAAATTAGTTGAGATGCTCTCACTCATTCATTAGAATAGTTTTAGTGTTATGTCAATGTTTGATATTGTTGAAATATATTGTTTTTAATATTGTTAGGAGTTTTACCATGCTTCTTATGAGTTGTTTAGTAGGTAGATACTTTCTATGTTCATTGAAAAAACTTGTTTTTTTCCAATGAAATGTTACCAACTTTGTGTTTGGATTTTTCTTTTAGGATGTAGAATCATTGATGGAAAAGCATGGTATTTCAGAAAAAGACTTTCTAAAAGAAAAAGAGCAAGAAGCCATTTCCTTTCAAGATAGATACAAAGAACTACAGGTAGGTCCAGTACATTTAATGTTCAAAATCAGGTCTTTTGACCAAGCATGTACTATAATTTCCAGAAGTACTCAACAAATGTTAATGAATAATCTGCTGTATTTTATTTTTCTGCATTGCACTTTTTATATCTGACATGCTGTATTTACTTTATACTTAAATGGATCATTTTAACAGTCCTAAGTGGCTTCTACACTTGTCCGTCTCCCTAGTGAAGTTTTAGTTTAGTATATAAAGTAGTATTTTAAAGTGTACATCAGACTGGCTCCTACCATTAATTCCTATTTTCTTTCCAATGTAAATCATGTGGACCCCCTGGCTTCTTGAGCTTACCCCACCTATTTACACTGTACCAACCATCACAATAGGATCCAAGTGAATAGGAAGGGCATCGCCTATGTCCTACTCATCTTCCCAGTGTTTGAAGGAATATATACCCCAGACATATTTGTAGCTCCTTTGAAAGAAAAAGACAAGGGCCAGCAAGATAGCTCGTTGGACTAAGCACCTAATTAGGCAAATGCAGGTTCGACCCCCCAGCACTACATGCCACTCCAGCCCCACCCCTGGGGATGCTGAGCTGGCTACCAAGTCTGGGCATGGTGGCACACACCTGCAATCCCAGCACTGAGGAGGCTGAAAAGAGAAAGATCACTCACTATGAGTCCAAGCAGTACCAAATATATAAAATAAAATTTTAAAAAGAATAAGAAAAAGACTGTAAAACTTGGAAATATGAATAAATGAGAAATGTGTCCTTTCAGTGTTCATTTGGATCATTATTTAATACACTTATATTTCAAAGAATGTTTAATTAACTGTTTGCTCTTGATTAAAAGATAGTAACATTTTTCTAGATGATAGAAACGTACTTTCTTCTATTTGTTGTCTTTCATAGGAATAAGTAAACACATATGAAAACAGTCTGTTCTATTTGTATCTGAAAGGAGTTTTATATTTTGTGAAAGTTAATAAAGATTGAAAGTATTAATGGATGAGTAGTATAAAAGTAGACCAATCTAGTTATTTTTACAACCATGAAGGATGTAGCTTCTCTAATCATTTCTTATCTGGTCGACATATAACCTTGTTTTTATTTCCATGAAACTGATGTGATTTAATGTATATTATGCCCCCAAATGTGAACATCACAGTGCTAAAAAGAGTGAAAATAGTGCTTATTTCTAGTATGACAGCTGAAATGAAG
Source organism: Octomys mimax (assembly GCA_002564305.1). Classification (NCBI taxonomy): domain Eukaryota; kingdom Metazoa; phylum Chordata; class Mammalia; order Rodentia; family Octodontidae; genus Octomys; species Octomys mimax. The sequence continues at coordinate 14,496 of NDGM011178324.1, read as the reverse complement.
GCAGAGTCCCACTTTGTTTAATCTTATTGGGGAATTTTTAAATTTATTATTATTATTATTATTATTATTATTATTATTATTATTATTTTGTGGTACCAAGGATCAAACTCAGAACCTTGCATTTGCCAGGGAGACATTAAGCCACTGAGTTATCTCCCTGGCCCCTTAATGGGGCATTTTTATGTTATACAACTCAGAATTTTGTACCACACTATTTCAGTGAAGGACCACAGAAGCATCTGGAGTGTTGATTTGAGGTTCTAGATGAGCCTGCACACACACAAATAAGGAATCTATGAACAAAATGGATCAGTTATATTTGGGAACACATAGCTATTAAAATTTGGCTCAGTTATATCTCTGAGACATTCTCTAGGGAATCTAATTTATTTCTTGTACTTTAAAATCTCTTCTTGACGGCTTATCTTGTAGCTTTACATTTAGGAATAAGTAGGGTTACTTTTGAACAGCCATGTCCCAACTCGGAGTATATAACTTCATGATTGTCTAGTCTTGTTTCACATGTATGTTCTTTTTAACTTCTAACTGGAATATGAATTAAAATTTTAAAAATGTTTTTCTACTTTTAAATTACATTTCTGTCCATTGTGTTTTTACTTCCTTATTACTTTTTGCTTACTTTTTACATTTTGTCTCACTTTTAGTTATTTCTATTTATTTATTACCAGCATGACTGATGATTTATTGTATTTTGTTTCTATTTTATTAAGACAGACTACTCTGTACTTTATTTGCAGTTATAATGATGGCTGATGTAGCTGTGGAAAGTTTCTATTTGGAAGATTTGCTTTTCTGTATTTTGAGTAAGCTCAGTTTGTGGGCATAGTCCTATCTTTTTTTTTACCTTGATAGTCTCAGATTTTTGAAGGAATGATCTTTGAAGATGAACATAGACTTTATTTAAAAGAAAAAAATTAAAGTGTCCTCTTCGTGGCATTATAAATACTTTTCTCTAAAAAGTTTAGTTGACTTTAAAATCATCCACTTTTGTTTTTTCCTTTTTTCTCCCTACAACTTTTTCTTTTTCTTGCTTTTAATTTTCAAAAGGGTGCCACCCAGATAACTGGCCTTTTTAGAATAGCTTGAGTAAAGGTGAGTGGCTTCTATAGGAAAGTTTAGAGCGTTTTCCTTGCATATGAGTTCTGGAGCACACGTATTTGACATTTCTATTTTGTTCTTAGGTTACTTTTTCTTAACTTTAAATTTTACCCCTTGGATTTCTCTTTTTCCTAATAAAGCAAGGAAATCCAATCCAGTTGGGTAGCATCATGTAAATATTTTACAAGAAATTTAATTTTATGTACTGGCAAAAACAAACACACTCGGACCCCTATGTAAACAAGTAAGCATAGTGATACCCCCTCTGATGAAGTCCACAGGAATTAGTGTGTGGCCTTGAGTACGAGACACTAGGTACAGCTGTGCTGTGTCAGTAGGATCTTTCCAGGCTGTTGAGATGGTATGAACATTTATCCACTTGAAGATGAAATTTTACTGTAATGACTTGCTTTGACACAAACTATTTGTTACTCTTTTGTTCAAAACTTGGTTTTGGAAGTATTTATTTAAATACCTATCCATTTTGAGTAGAACTCCAAGGCAAATATCCTAGGTTTTTTTTTTTCTGTTTGTTTTTAGAGATTTTATTAACTATTTTGATGGAGAGACAGCTTCATGAGCAGCTGTTCTTAAACTGACATGTAGTAGTTTTGGCATCATGAGCTATGGGGTAGTCAGAACTGTTTTTTCCTACAAGGGAACCAAGAAAAAACCTCACAAATATATTTTTCCTCTTATATGCAAAAGAGATATTTGCCATGTATTTTAATTATTTTAGAAATAATTATTAACTTAGTATTGGAGAGGGAATTTTCTTTAAGGAGTAGATTAAAAATTGAGAAGATTGTCCTGCTTTTTTCTCAACCTTAGTCTCCTTGCAAGGAAACACAAATAGATCATTTTATCTAATTTCTTAGTAATAAATAAAAAAATACATGGGCAGCTCCTACCCATTAGGTCTCGACTGAAAAGAACAGAATACTCCCATGGTAGAATTGGTTAGAATATTTTATTTTTGTCTAGCCGAGTTAACTGTGAAGAAAAAATAATTAGTAATTGATAATAGAGCAGCATAAGAAGCTGTTTCTTAGGTACACTAATCAGAATCAAAATTACTGGAAAATTTGGACATGCATATTATTCTGTTAAATGTGAATTATTAAAAATGCCTTTTAGAACAAACAGCAGTGACATGCTGTCTTATTATTGTACTAGATATTTTAGCAATGGCTATCATGTGAATTTGTAGTAGTAGTTACTTTATTTTTTAAAGAAAATTTATTAAAGACTTAAAACTTAATCTTTAAAATTCTGTTTTAAGCTATTATTTGGCAGGACTGGTACTGGTGACTAATTTTCTAAAGCTTGAAAAGTTTTATTCAAATTTAGTTTATAAAGTAATATTTTCCCACAAGCCATCCGACAAGGACTACTTTGCTTTGTTTTTCTATTTTAGGAGTTGGAATAGTACATTAGGATTAGATAGATGATCAAACGTGAACTACCTATGGATACAAAAGCATGTAAAATAGTGTCTCTCCTCCTCTCTACCTTCATGTTTATAATCATCTCCCAGAGTGCTTATTTCTAGGAGTAGAACATGCTGTCTATCCTAGAAATAATTTATTAGTATTAAAATAAAATTTTGCCAACAATTTCTGTGAGAAAGGGCTTTCTTCCCCAGAGGCTCCAGGTAGGAGTGAACCTGCCAACACTTTGACCTAAACTCAGCAAGCCCATGCTGATGTCCCACATAGAGGACTGTAAAGTGAGAAGCCATTACGGTTAACATGTTATGGCAGCAATAGAGAAGTAATGATGCAGACCATTTGCTATCTCAGTGACATGGTGTTTGGGACAAAAGGTGTTGGAATTGTTTTTAAAAAACTGGGGAAAATGTACATCATTATGAAATTTATGTATTTAAATGGGAAAATTATATATGTGTACAAAATAGTCTTGGGGAAGAGACTTAGTGTCTGGTATATGAGGGGAATCTAGAATCTTACAGATAATTATGTTATATTTGAATGGAGCACAGCAATTCTCTTACACTGCGTAACAGTAGTATGGAAGACTACATATATATGGTGCAGATAGACAGGTAGATGTGATAGGTATACGTGAAAAGCGTAGTCTGTTAGCTTCTATTCTTTGAGAATAGCAACAGGAAGCTGGAAGTTTTAGAGTAAAGAATGTGTGAAATCATATATAGGCTCAGGTATATAGCCAGGACTACTACTGCTTACGTGTTCAAATTTGACAGATTTAGATTTTTTTATTTAATATAGATAGAAATCCCTAGATATTCCCTTGAGAAGCTTGTAAAAAATGTATTAAAGGAAGGGTAGAAAATGCTTATTTTCTGTAATCAGGTGTGTGTGTGTGTGTGTGTGTGTGTGTGTGTGTGTGTGTAAGAGAAAAATGATGGAAAAAAGGATAAGAGAAAAACAGATTGAGGAAAAAATTATAAGAGTAACAGACAGGTTGAAATAAAGTAAATATTATATATACACTCATGCATATATATCTTGTGTCATGTGTGGCATAGTGTAATGTATGTTTGTAAGTTCATATATACCTTCCATATCTCTCTATATGATAGTGGGGAGGGGAGAAATAACAATGAAAAGATTGAGAAAGAAAGCTGCAGGGGAAGAGTGCTGAGCCACACGTGTCCGCCTTTTCTTACCAGGCCAGGTATTGCACGGGCCATCTCTCAGCATTGGAGGAAGGGTGAGTGAAGAGAGGCCAGCTGAATCGCTGGTTCCTGTTACAGGGCAATTGCTTAACAATTCAGTTTCTTTACCTATATTTGTATTATTCGTACACGAGAGAGTTTTTCATTTATCATCTTTTAAATTTCATAATTACATAAACAGTGCACTGATTTCATAACATTTTATAATAAAATCAAGCAATGGAATCATTATCTTTTATTATAAAGTAACTCCTCTAGGGATCTATGTTACTTAACAGTTTGATGTATTGAGAATTTCATAATCTGTTTCTTTATCGATACTATATATTATTTTAATGTGAATTTCATAAAAATTGATGTGTCTTTTCTGAGAGTAAAATAATGCTTTCACTGGCTTGCCAGCTACTTTAGCCAGAACAGGGAAGAAACAAAATGGACTAAATCACAAAGATGAGATTTATATTTTATGCCATAAATAATTTCTTCTGGCATTTTAATTTCAAATCTAAAGCAGGTCTTGCTTTTATGCTTCGGAACTAATATTTTGAAAATGGAGGAAAAGGAATGTGAAATTTTGGGTCATAATTTTAGTAAACCAATATTCCTATCCCTCATCATACGAGCTTCATTCCACTAATGCCAATGTTCCTAGGAATCTTAACCCATTATCACATCCACTTGTGTCCAAAATCTCATCTGAATATCACTGCCTCAGAAGTCTCAAATGTTATTGTCTCCATCTTCTAAACAGGTGTAGTGAGGGCCTCAGTGAGATAGGGCAAGTCCCTTCAATCAGTAGGACTGTGTAACCTTAAAACAAGTCCTGTGCTTGTAGAGTATAGGCATCAGATTTCAATTTGAAAGGGGAAATAGGTGATTCTGGAGTGGACAAGTTACAAAGCCATGAGGGAGAATTCCATTATTGTCTCAAAGCCTTTTGGATAGTTATCTGTGTATTGATGTCCTGTTGTCTGCACCCCATGGTCTCAGGTGGCAAGCATTCCAGTGTTTGTACCCCAGCTTGGCCAGTGACACCTGTGTCCTCCTTACCCAAGGTTTGATTTCTTTTGCATTAGAAGTTGTCTTTCCCTCTATGGCTGTAGTAATCCAGACCTCAAGCCCTGTCTTCAATCCTAAATGCAGAATGACCTCATGTTGTGATCTTTCTTGTTACCTTCCATTTACAGCTGTTAGAGGACAGGGCCTTGCCATCTCTTTTTTATGGGATGGGATCTATAATATAACCTCACTACAAGCTTGAAAAATAAAATTTCAGTATATCCCTATATGTGGGGGGAAATAGTTAAATGATGGTCAGAAATAATCTGTACACAAGGGTGAATGTCCAAAATTATTTTTTATTATTAATTTTATTGAGAAAGAAATAGCAATGAGACAGTTTGAAAATAGGTTAGTAGGACAGTTACAATAATTAATACATTGCATATTGTTGTCTTTGTAGTAATTATTCATAGTACATGGTGCAGATATGGTATTTTGTCTAAACACTATTTGTACAAATCTCACTGAACTAAGAGAAAGTAGCTGTGTATCTATGCTAACTTTTGTGTATATACAGATATATATTTTTTTCATTACAAAATGGTCCTTCATTTATATCTCCCTTTTTTGTTTGCTTTTGTCAGAGATGGGTATTCCATTGCCATTCAAATATTGTAGGTGCATGAATTCAGCAAAGTAATCCAATATAGTCCAGTAGTCCATAATAGTAGTAGGTTATCTTCAGGACTGGCAGTGTCAGAAGTTGTTGACTTGAGCCTTTTACAGCTCAGCATAATGGCTTTACTTTTTATACCTCGTGTTTATATTTTTCTGCTGAATGATTAAGACCAAGGTAAAGCAAGACCTATATAACAAGAAATGTAACTTTGTATCCGATAAGGTCAGTCAAATCCCCTAGGATTTATCCTGAAACCCTGTATAGCAGTTGTAGATCTTTTGTCAGTGTCAGCCATGTGAATGAGTCACAGCCATTGCTTGACATTCGAATGTCCAAAATTATAAATGTGATGTTTATTCATAAGCCATTTTTCTTTTCTTGATCAAAGTGTAAAATGTCTTGAAAAGCTGTGTTGTCAGAGTTTCTGTTACTGGTATTAACATACACCTAAACTTCGGAGAGCAGCCTTAAAAGGAGAAAAACTGTGAAACATGATACGAATTTGAGAGGTTTATGTTCATAATTAGTAGGCTAATGCTTGTAGGTTTATCTTACATGCATGATATAGGTCTGTTTTTATTATTGACATTGTTGCTTGATACTTTGGTGCCCAGTACCTGAAACCACAAAGTAGGGTAGAGTTGTTAGAGTTGTCCTAAATAGTATTGTTTTTCATAAATTGAATGCTTTGATTTTTCCTCCCTTTCTTCCTTTCCTATCTTTTCCATTTTTCTTTCCACTTCCTCTCTTTTTCTTCTTCTTTTTTTAATGATGGCATCTTGCTGTGCAGTGCAGGCTTACTTTGCCTTCACTGTATAGCCCAGAGTGGTCTTGAACTCATAGTGATCCTCCTGCTCCAACCTCCTGAGTGCTGGGATTATAGAGATGTGCCACTGTGCTGGATTACCAACTGGTGGTCAGCTTGGTACCTCTAGCTGAACAGAACTGGTGGGGTGCTGGGTGTGGGAAGCCCACCTGAGGATTGTTGCAAGCAGCATAAGAGGCAGAACTAAAGAAGTTATTGAGAGACTGTTAAGGAAACTGTTTGCAGAAGCTGTTGGAAGCTGCTAGTTTTCCTGGGCTATTCAGCTAGATGACATCAGGGGCCGGGGAATTGTCATATTGGCTTTCCTGGTGAACTTGGCTATTCTTGTTGGAGGAGGAGCTCAGGACATTGTTGCTGCTGAGGAAGGCTATGGTTCACTTTGGAAGAGCTCTGGTCCTCACCTTAAGCATTGCTTCTTGGCTCCAGTTCATATCCCTCAGCCTGCTAGCACAGATCCTTATCCTGCTGGCATAGACTTCCTAGTTTCCACCACTGACCTTTGGGCCTTCCCAGTGCAGATCCATGAAGCAGGCCTGCATGAGACATTATCGTGGGCTCTAAGCTTTCAGTTGAGCTCTAGGTCTTTAGATGGACTCATGCAGGATGTTAAGATCCAGGCCCTCAGCTGGATTCTTTGGTCTTTATTTTGTAAACAGATTTCTTGCACTCTGATTCTTTGGGTGATTCATTATAAAATAATCTCATAAATGTATCTTTTATTTTATTATTACACTTTTTAAAACCCTAATCCATGATAGCCACCATGCTTGGCTTTCCTTCTTGTCTGTTTTCCTCCTTTCCTTTTTTCAATATTTCTCCATTTACTTTGCTTCCACCTCTTCTCTTCATTTCCTTTTTCCTTAGTTTGACATGAACAGGGTTAAGCATTGCTTTATAGGGTAACTGGTCTTTGAAAGTCTAAAAAACCTGGTAATAAATAATCTGGATCTGGTGCAGAGTGAATTTTCTTTTTTTTTCTATTAGAACAAAATAGAGAGACATTGAAGTAGTAGTAAGAACAGAGCCAACCCAATCAACAAATTATCCAGCGTCTTCACCAGGGTTTTGCAAGAGGCTATATTTCTCAGACTGTCCAGATTTTCCCTTTATGCTTTAACAGCATGTAATTGGTGGGATTTTGTGCTAATGGATGAATGACAATGGCAATAATAATGGCATTGTTGTTAACATGTCTTCTCTTATGAATTCCACATGAGCAGCTGTGTGATAAATTCAGTGACTCGTTTATTCATTCCTTATTTACTCATTAATTCCTTACAGTTTCGGTGTAGACTTGGCTGTGAAGCTGTCACATCTGGCTTCTATAAATTAGCATATAGAAAAGCCAGTTACTTCTGTGCCGATCTGAACAGACTGTGAGGTTCTTCACATAACACATCTTTTTTTCTGTTATTAAATTTCTAGGATAAAAAACAATTTCTAGGATATGTTTGTTTCACTTTCACAATTAAGTGAGGATTCATTAAAGTTATGGATTCTGCTCCCTGATGAAAAAATATAATATATTGTGGCAGTCATTAATTAAATTGGGCCAGAAATTAATCCTTTGTGATTTTAGATGTTGTTAACTAGTGGAACAATTTATTATTATTATTAAGGGCATGTATTCCAGTGTTGGAGACAGTTTACCACGCACATATTCTTTCGTCCCATCTATAGTAGCACTTGATTATTTTAGGCTAATTTTCACATACCTATGTAATCCTTTCCTTCCATTTAATGCTCAGTAATCAATGTGAGACCGATGGGGAAGATTCTGAAGTGCTCTGTCATGTACTGTAATTTGTATAAACGAGTTAAGAAAACAGATTGAATGGAGGAAGAGATAAAGATGAAACATTCAATCAAATGACTTCTTGCTGCATAGGACTGTGAGATAACAGTGACACCTTTCTTTGCAAGGATTATGCCTCCTGTAAGAGTCTGGCATGCTCTTAGGAGTTGGCAAAAAACTGAAATGATACTGTTTCATTGTTTTTCTTCTGTTTTGCCAATATATATATATATATATATATATATATATATATATAATCTCTTTTGCATTATGGTGACATTTATTCTGCAGGTCACATTGGTATGTTGGATTTTTCAGATTTAGATAGGGAGGCATTTTATACCTCTTCTCAATTACAACTTTTCAGTACATTGGTAAGGTTTTATCCCACTATTTTTATTTATTGTCCCATAAATTTCCTTTTGGGTAACTTGGATGTGTTTATGCTTGCCTTCACCAGTATAACTGATTAGTTGTTGTAAAATGGGTATAATCTTGTAGCTGTAGAGAAAGTGGTGGTGAATCGATACTGAAAAGCATTTCAAAATGAAGTAATATTAACTAATTATGTTCTGGTACTCTATTTATAGATTGATTCTTGGCCAAAGAATTTGGCAAGTAAGTAATGTTTGCCTTTTACTTGGTGGATATATTGATTGATTGGTCCACAGAGTTTCTTCTCTCTCTTTGCTTCTTAAGAAGCCTTGTAAGAATTCATTACAAATGTATCATTCAGATGTCAGCTTGTAATCATCAGGGTGGCAGAGAATTTTGTTATGCATTGATTGATTTACTGGAAATAATTAATATGAGTTCTACTTGCCTTAACAGTGACCAAAAATAACAATCTAAACTGAAAAAATTTTAGTTTGTATTATAGCTTGAACTTCTTTGAAAAAAATTTGATTCAGATATATGAATCAAACTGATGTGGTTATGAGAAACATTTTGTTCATTTGTCTTATTCCCAGGAAATGGCAATATTTGTTTATTATATGGTTACAAGGTCCCGAGGTCCGTCCTCGGTACCACATGTTGTGCCAGCCCTGGAACCCGGGGCATATTTTGCTGGCCTCAAAACCTGGTGTGGTGGCACAAACAGGAGGCTCACTATGAGTCCGAAGTGTGTAGTGAGACCCTGTGCCCAACAAATAAATAAAATCAAAAAGTATAATGTCTGATATATGAGCTTATTATTCAATTTTATATAGAAAATCATCTTGTTGATTAGTTATGAAAAATACATTTAAATATTTCAGTTTCTGACAGGATACTTTGTCTTTTTATAGTAGGGATTAACCTAGACCTGTCACACCAATGACAACATTACAGCCCTTTTTTATTGGAAAAAAGATCTCACTAATGTTCCTCCTATCTCAGTTTAACATATTTCTGGCATTCCAGATGTATACCACTAAGTATCATCTTGGGTTATTTTGAGGCAACTATCAAAAATTCTGATTTAAGGGCTGGCTCAGCAGACTAAGTACCTGCTTAGGCAAGTGCAGGGACCGGGATTCGATCCTCAGCCAGCCCTATTCCCAGGCATGGTGGCACACACCTATAATTCCAGCTCTGGGGAGGCTGAAAATATGAAGATCACTATGAGTCTGAGCTGTGTAGTGAGACCCTATACCAAATACATTAAAAAATAATGAATAAAAAAATAATTCTGATTTAGAAATTTCCTTGACCTTACGGAATTCAGTGACTTTCAACAAATTTCTTGACTTCTGTGGACCTCAGTTTTTCATTTATAAAATGAGGATATTAGAATAGCTACCTTTGACACCTTTTCTTGTTCAAAAAAGCTGTATTTTTTTTAAGGTGAAGTCATTTTACAGTATCTTTTCTTTGTAGTGATACTTTGGGTTTTTACATTTCAAAAGGAAGTTATCATTTTGATTAAATTTGATTTTTACTACTTTGAAGATTGTATATTTTAGCTCTATATTCTTGAAATAAAAATTCTAGGCTATGTATCACTATTTGATTATGCCTGTTTTTCTTTTGGTAACTGGTCAGACTTCTGTTTTACAATGTGCTGTACATATTAGTAACTTTAAAGTAAAAAATGGAAGGTTGATTGTTCTCATTGTAGCATACTATATCATAGACTAGCATTAAGAAGCTGGAAAGGTATTTTAGAAATAATTTAATTCAACTCTCCCAATTAATAGATAAAAGAACATGCCCCAAGCTGTTTTAACATTTATGTTTAGTCTGTATATAGTAGAAAAGAATATTCATTGTAATCTCATTTATTCATTCAGCTTCAAGGCCAGGCTTTGCACAAGTTTTTAACTTTCTTATTTTGATGTTGAATAGCTCTGTCTGTCTTTGATGAATAATGAAATTCCTTTCTGATTTCTCAAATTTATTGGCATTCAAATCCTTCGTATTCTATTTATTTCTTTATCCTGTCCTTATTAATTCAGCAAACTCTATGTAACAGGCTCCATTATATATATATATATATATATATATATATATATATATCCCAAATTTCCCAAAATTGGAAGGCAAAGGAGGGATTATAGCATATGTGTGTGTATATTATATGCATATATTATATATAGTATATAGTATATGTAGTATAGTATATGTATATGTTATATATATATATATATATATATATATGTGTATAGTATGAAGTAAAACTTCACCTTCTCTAATTAAAGATTTATCAGACTTTGAAATCCTTTTGGTATTTATCTGTCCTCATCTTCCTGGAAGCCATAGTGCCAGGGAGTACTGTTATCTTAGTGTATTCTATGTTTGGGGAAGACAGGCAATGAACAGTAAATGAAAAATATTTGATAGTAATAAGTTCTCTGAAGAATAATAGTAATTAGCAGCTAGTGGTATTGTTATGGTTATCTACAGAAATAGAACTAATAAATGTATACATAACTCATATATAATACACATATACACACATGTAATATATATATATATATATATTTATATATAGACACATGTATTTTTATATATCTATTATGTAACATGAAAGAGGTGCCTACTGTGCTGGCTCTGCCCCTGGGGCACGGTGAGATGGTGATTGAGACTAGACATGGTGGCTTGCCCCTGTAATCCCAGCAATTAGAAGGCTAAAAACAGGAGGATCATTATAAGTCTGATCTGTGTAGTGAGACCCTGTACTGAGTACATTTAAAAAATATAAATAAAAGGGGCTTTTTTAGAATTATAGTATCCAAGATGGGAGAGTCCACATACTGAAGAGCCACAACATCCAGTAGCTGCTCAGTCTGAGAACCTGGAAACCACAGAACAAGAGAGGTTAACGATGTAGTTGCCAGTCTGAGGGAAGGCCTGGAAGCCCATTCGGTTTTGTTTGTGTGTGTTGAAGGCAAAGGAGCTAGACTCTGATGTTCATGGTGATGACAGAAACAAAAATCCTACCCAGTCAAGCAGATCTGAGCTTTTCAGAGTTGGGCAAACTTTCTCTTCCTCCCGTTCATTTGACCCTACCTGCAAGCCTGTTGGATGGCGGTGGATCTCCCAGTGTGCCAGCTTCTGTGCCAGTCATTGCTGGATACACCCCATAGGCACAACCAGAGGTGTGCTTTATTGATCTGCTGAGCACTCTTAACCCTGGCAAGTGGACAGTCAGGCTTTGCAGTCACCTAGTAATGAATGTGTAGCACTTCAGGCAAGAGTAGTCAGGGACTATCTCTGGTAAGGTCATTTTTAGGCTTCATCTTTGAGAAACTGAGCATGCAGCTCATTTCCTTGGATTGTAGCATGCAAAATACAACAGATAGAAGTTGCAGTAGTCCTGGGATGGTATGTGCTCATCATGAACCAGGAGAGCCAGTGACAGCAGATGGAGGGAGTTAGGAAGATAGTGGTGTAGTTCTGGGGTCATGGGAAGGGTGTTTTTCCTGAACATTTATTAATTTTATTGGAATATTAACAAAGTATATTTGAAAGGAAATTCGGTGTGGTATTTTAGTATGTAGTCACAGTGTGCACTCATCCTTAATCCCTCCTTTGCCTCCCTAACTTTGGGAAATTTGGGCAGGTGTGTCATGTTTCACTATCAATAGAAACCCATTGTGCCAGGGACATTGCCATATTTTAGGTTCTGTGGATACAGTGAACAATTCCTGGTATCTTAGAAATTACATTTTACATTCTTTGTGGTTGTGCTTGAATTTCGAAAGGCTTATCCTACCTGCTATGGTAGAGAGAGTGGCCATTTCGATGGATAAGAGCTGTAGTGAAGCTGTTGCAAAGTATCAGTAGACTGTGACATTGTTACACTAATAGATACATACAGGAAGCAGTTTTGTAAAGAGTTTGAAACAGTGCCTTGCACACACTATCATAGTATTCCAGAGATTGTTAAGGAGTTGAAGATGAAGATCAAATCAGCAAGCTTTTCTGAAGGATTGCTGTGGCTCATGAGGGAAAAAGAGAGAAATAAAAATAAACTTATTTTAAGATATTTTACACAACTAGAAGATTGGTAGTGGAAAAAGCAAGAATTTGATGCTGAATTTGTTAACCTTGAGATTCTTTCAGATATCCATGTAACAAACATTATAGGCAGTTAGATGAACGAACCTGGCTGTCAGCCACAGCAGGGTTTCAAATACCTATCCTAAGCAGTTATATAGAGATGATATATACAGTGATAGGTTCATGATTAATTAGAGAAGAGATCCGACCCCCAGGGACTCCTACATATAGAAGTATGTCATGAAAGAGAACTGGTAGTAACACAAGGACATTGAAGGAGAAAGAATGTTCTCATATGTTAGAAAATAGAAACAATTGGGGGCCAGGGATACAGCTCAGTGTCATAAGTGTCTGCCTGGCAAGCTCAAGGTCCTGAGTTCAATTCACAGTACCACAAAATTAATTAATTAATTAATTAAAAATAAAAAATAAAAAAAAATTAGGGTCAGCCAGATAGCTCGGCGGACTAAAGTGCCTACTTAGGCAGAGCTCAATGGCCAGGGTTCGATCCCCAGCATGCCCTGCCAGCTTCATTACTGGGACACCCTGAGACTGCGATTGACTGGGTGTGGTGGCGTGCACCTATAATACCAGCACTTGGGAGGCTAAAAACAGGAGGATCACTACGAGTCCAATCTACATAGACCCTGTAGACCCTGTACTAAATACATAAAAAAGAAACAATTGGTCTTTGTATATTAATTTTGCATCTTACAATTTCACTGAATTTATTACTTGCAACAGTCTTTGGGGATATCTTCAAGGTTTCTGTGGATAAGTTTATGTCATCTATAAGCACAGATAAGCTTATTCATCATTTCTGATTTAGACGTCTGTCTGATTTTTCTTGTCTAACTTCTCTGAATATGACTGACAGAGGTATGGCAGTAGTCCTATGTGGCAGTTCATAGTGACATCCTCATGTGTTTGTGTCAGTGTAGTGTTGGATAATGGATGACTCTCCCTTACAAGGTAGTTGCAATTCACAGGTATGTGATCTAGTTATAACTAAATGATCTCTTATAAAGGTGGAACTATGGCTCACAAAAAGGCTAGCATGAACTGTAGGTTGGTGATCCTACCAACAAAAGTCTGTGTTTATAACACATGCCTGAGGTTTTTCTTTATGCTTATGTAGTTTTGAGAAATAATAGCTTAGCTCTAATATGACAAACTTGTTGAATCAGCATAGTATATTAAATGAGAGAAGCTGATGAAAGAGCAGCTAGATATAAGTAGATGGAACTATTGCCATTACCCTGCCATTATTTGTGTATAATTTTCCTTCAGCATCCACAGGGTAATGGTGCTGTCTTTCCTTTCAGTCATTTGGGGTCCAGGCTATCAGAGGTTTTGCCATCCGTGTTATATAGCTTTTACCGTTTTTCGGCAGGTGAATGACTAAGAGGAGGAGCATGTTGGGGATTGTATGAGAGGCTCTGTGATCCTTGCTCCTACCAACATGATATCCTACTTGATGGAAATTATTTTCATGTGCCCCTGTAGTTAATTTGCTAATATTTTGTTCAGAATTTTAGTTCCTATATGCATAAAAGAGATTTATTCCTAATTTTATTTTCTTTTAAATAATTACAGATTTTAGTGTGAGGTATATGATACCCTAAGTTACCCTAATAAAAGTATACTTGAAAGTGTTTTCTGTTTTTTTTATTTAATGCATTTCTTCTTTCTTAAATATGTTTTAAAATTTATCTGAGTTATCTCTTTGTCAAAAGTACTTGTATGTATATCAGCTTTTTTGTTTTTGATTTCTTTAGTGGGACTCTTCAGATTTTGTAATGACTCTGTTCAGTGTGCTGCTATGTTTGTTTTATAGTTTTTTTTTAATTTTCATTTGTGCACTTTTTTGAAATTCTTTGATAACCAATAACTGAATCCATATATATATATATATATATATATATATA